>JAJHUR010093469.1:0-32535 GCA_027495735.1 Lutjanus campechanus | reverse complement strand
TTTTGGACAACATATTAAGTGAGCCAAACACATTATATCACCAAATGTGGGATTTATCACTTTCCGACTTGTGCTGACAGTCATGTATGTTTCTTGTCTAACTGAGGAAAGAAGAGTCTGACCCTGGATTCTGTCACTTCCTGGTTTGTGTTGAGGGCTTGAAAACAAAGGACAGCTCACTGATGAACACCCCAAACATGGCATCTAATGAACAGCAGTACTGTAGTTTACCCACTCAGTGCGACGCGTACACATCAGTGCTTTGCCCTTCTTTCAAAGTCCTCCTGTACTGTTGTGTGTCAGAAACGTAAGGACAGCTCGACATGGCTTTTGTTGCCAGTTTTGGCAATGATATATTCATCTCTTGTTTCCCTCCTGCACTGTGACAGAACAAAGCAGCTGATTCACTAGTTACTCTATGTAAATATATATATTTTCTCAATATATCTATATATTCTATCTATAGAATTAGTCTATATAGCATACATATACTTTTGGTAGGGTTTTTAAAACATTCAGGTACATTCACTTGACCCTGTGATGTTTTTTTTTTCTTCATATGAAAGATAACTACAGACAAATGTTAGCGGAGCTACTCGCCATGTAGAAATGGCCTCCCAGTCAAGAAACAAGACATTAAGCATCCCCCAAATTAGAAGAAGCAAACATAACAGACGCCTCAGTGCTGGTTCTTAAAGCACCAACAACAAGCATAAATATACTAAAAGACCTCTGTATTAATCTAGAGTATAAAATAGCATATTTTTCTGGACTTGACAACAGTTTATAATAACTCTAATAATAGAGTCTGGGTGCACACAATTCCACAGGTGCGTACATGAGCTGGCAACAACAGGTAGGCAATTCGATGGTTTCCTTTGCGTATTTACTAAGTCGACGAAAGGTATTCTGTCAGTGGTTAAAACGCTTAAATGCAAACCTCACTTCTACAATCACTAGTGTGAAAAGACCCTTGGCATATCACAGAATACACATATAGGCATTAATCAACAAGTCAAGGAGATAGAACCTGGCCTACAGAGGACCACACTGACGATAAGCCACATTACGCATGAACACCGATTTTTTTTCCTTTTTTTTTTTCTCAGAAGGCCACGAGGATGTCACTTGGGTGCTGGTTAGGAGAGCGTTCCTTCATGGGCCCGTGTTGACGAGAGGACCCTAATACTGCCCTGTGAGAGTTCAAGTCACGACTGGAAAGATTCTTCCGTCACAGGAGCAATATTAATATCATAGAATTGTGTCCACGTACTGAATTCTTTTACCTGTAATAATCCAAGGCCAATCGATTAATTGTCAGCCAGTGTGATAGTAGACAGTGTGCCCTTGTTATGAGATTTACATTTCTCTTGTTTGGGGCCAGCGCACCCAAATATATATATATAAAAAAAAAATATTCGCTCACTTTCCCACAGTGGAATCTAGCCATGCAGATTTAGTAGTTTCAGTTCAGATGTCATCTTTGAGATTCCTGACTTTGCTCCTATAAAATGGAGGTGAGTGGAATTTGCATGTGGTGCCCACGATATTTAAAGGTGCTACGTACGACATGTACCCGAGAGGTCGCTGGAGAGCTCCAGCATCTCAGACTAAAACAAATGCATGCAGAACTCACTTTCGTCTGAGCTCACACTGCCTATTTCTTGCCTAAAACATATTTTAGTGACTGTTAAGCTGTAATATGAGACAGTTACTCACCAGGCCACCATGTTGAAAACGGACGCAGGGAAGATCGGGAGGGACTGGCATGCTAAAACAACAGAACAGGGAAGGCAGTGCTCCACTACATCGTTACATTGCAAACAGTTGCTTGCGGACATCAAACGAGGCTAAATGTTGTATTTAGCACCTTTAAAGCTGAAAGAAAGAAAGAAAAGAAAGAAAATCACTGGGGTGGGGGCAGAAATCTCAGCGCCGGTATCTCAAAATCTGGGCAGATAAAACCAAACGATCTGCACGGCTAGATATCACAGGAGGTAAGTGTTTGGATGAATTGACCTTTTAACAGTTTTACTGTGTCAGCTAGGTTATAAATTACCCTTTTAATAACATTTAAATAAGCAGTAGAAAAAAAAAAAATCCAACAGGATATTAAATACATACCTCCAAACAAAATGAAGTCCAAAAACAGAACAGTGCAATCAAAATAACATGAAAAATAATGTCTATAAAATTGGATTCTCTGACCTACAGAGAAAATCTCTTATGAATTGTAACACAAAGATCAGTTTTCACCATTGGCTTGATATTCTTTTTCTTTTGGACCACGTCAAATGCCTCAGCTGGAGAAAGATGGAATCAGTGCTAAAAGACATAAGAGAAACTCTCCATCCCTGTGCTAATTGTTAGGACTGAGTGTATGACGAGGAGCCACAGTGAAGGGCCCCGTGCCCATCAAAGGGCTAGGCTGGATAGTGTGGGCTTGGAGCAGGAGTGTCCAGATCTCCGTCCCCTTGGCCAGAGTACGAGCTCAGGGCGTCCCACAGCAGGCCAGGCTGCTCACAGTGGTGGCGACTCCTCCAGTGCTCCATCACCGCTTCTTTAGTGTCCATCACCTCGCTGCAAAGCACACAGTTAAAGGCTGCACCCGCCGCGAGGACCCCGAGGCCTCCGCCACTATCTGGTGACGAGACGGTCCCGCTGTCCTCCTGTCCGCGGTGGTGGGACATGATGTGCCTCTTCAGCTTGGAGAAGGAGAAGAACTCCTCGTCGCAGCTGCCGCACTTGACCAGGTTACGCTTCTCGTTGAGCTGCCGCCAGTAGTGGGCGGCGTGTTTTACCAGCTCGTTCTCAGCCTCACGGCCACCCCGCGCAGCTTCGCCTTCGTTAGCTCGGACCTGGACCTCCTCTCCGTGCACATACAGCAAGTGCATCTTCATGTCGGCGAAGGTGGGAGTGATGGCCTGGCAGCGGCCGCATTTGATCTGCAGCTCCACAGGGTCTTCACGATCCTGCTCATCTGATGGTTCCAGGGAGTTTGCCCTGGTAAGGAAAAAAATGAATAATGCTTGTTTATAACGTGTCTGGAAAAAGTTACCAAGTCAGTCAATCAATCAGTATCTTGGACTGGGTGGCACCACACTGATTAATTTAATCTAAGATTGGCTCTAATCAGAGTTTTACAAAACTTACCCAAATTAAAAGAAAAAAAACAACAACATTATGTGTGCTGTTGTGACCTAGTAAGAATATATAGAATATGTAAGTATTGCTGTCTAGCAATGCAAACACAATGTTACACTGTTTGCTAGTTAGCTCAAAAGTTGACAAAATGTTTAATTTCTTGCTAGCTAACTAAAAAGTTAACAAAACATTACATTGTTTGCTAGCTAGCTGAAAAGTTAATAAAATGTTACACAGTTTGCTAGCAAGCTAAAATTATTATTATTATTATTAAATGATTTAATCATTTAATAACTGTTCCCCTTTGGTGCAACCCAGCTTTAACTTATGTTGACATTTGTCCATAACAGATGCAAAAAGATGCTACAAAGCTATGGTCACGATGAAAGAAGTGAAAATGTGTTATCGCGTTCGATAGCAATCTCACCCCTCCATGGACACATCATCCTCATGATGGCTGACGGACGGCTCCACGGTCAGCACCACTTTGTGGACCTCTCTCAGATGACTGAAGTAAACCCCCACATATCCAAAGGCCTTCTCACAGAACTCGCAGCCTAGAGAGCGCCGTGGGCGTACCTCGGAGTGGTGAAGCTTCATGTGGGTGCTCAGGCTGCCAGAGTGAGCGTACGCTTTGCGGCACACTGGGCACACGTAGGGACGACTGTTGGTGTGGCTGTTCATGTGGCTCTGAAGGTGATGCTTGAACTGGAAACAGCGGCTGCAGGTGGGGCAACGGTGGAGCGGACGGCTGCCTATGAACACTCTTGGATGGGAGGCACCTCTCAGGTGGAGGGTTACTGGGGCTTGTTGGGGAGGACTATCCAGGGTCTTGGTTGCAGTAGTGGTGGGGAGCTGATGACCAAGTACGAGCTCCTGTTCTTGACCGTCTGGGGTCATGGCAGGCAAGCTAACCAGTTGAGGAACTGTATCCATGACCAACATGGGCTTGGGTCGAATGCTGCGGTACTTCTTTGAAATGTCAACTTCCTTTTGTTTGGAGCCTGGAGCAACTGCTGGCGGCTTCTCTGGCACCCTTCTACGGAAGAAAGACAAGGACCTCTTCTTTCTGGCTTCAAATGCCAAAATGTCTTCCATTGTCTTTCTCTTCCTCCCCCTCTTCTTGCCAGGTGGTTTCTGGAGGCCCCCCAACACAGGCATGAGTGTGGTCTTTGCCTGGGGCTGTAGAGGGGAGTTTGGCACCTGGTTGTGACCCAAGGCTTCAGCTGTCTCGACGGTCTTGGATGCAGGATCTAAGGGTCTGGTGAGTCCTGTCTGGTGAGAGGAACCCTTCTTCTCTGGGGACACATTGCTGAGGTGGGTGGCTGGGATGAGGGTGCTCTTCATTTTAGAGTAGGGCAGGATGGGCAGTTTACCCTTGGGTGGGGATGGGATGATCTGGACTGCTTTGCTGAAGATGGCTGGGGACAGGACAGTGATGCTGCTCTGGGGCTGGGCGGCAGTGGGCTTAGATTGGCAGAGCCTCACAGCAGAATTACTTTCCTCCGGAGACTTGCCTGGGGAGCTTTTGACAGCAGCAGGGGGGTACTGGAGGTTCTGAATAAGGCCAGTTGTAGCAGGTCGTTCAGAGCCATCTGGTGCTCGCTCTAACTGAGAACCAGGGTACAGAACAGCATTGTCTGGGAGCAGAGCAGTGACAGAGATGTCAGAGGAGGCTGGGTCAATCAGAATCAACTGCTCTGAAGGCTCCTCTTTGAGCACTAGGGTTTCCTTTGTAAGCTTGGGCTCGGGTGGTTCTTTCTTTATCACTGGTGATGTCCCACATGCCACTGACTTGGTCAGTGGTGTCACAACAACCTTGGGTGTTTTCATCCTGGCAGCTAGTGTTGGTGATTTAACCTTATCTGTGGTCCCCTTGCTCCTCACTGGCTGGTATCTGGGAATTGGCAACTTGAGGTTCTTTTGAATCGACTGGGTTTGTTGCTGTTGCTGCTGTGGTGTCTGAGGGGAGACAGAAGGGGGCAGCGCCACCAGAGAGAAGGTGCCATCCTGACCAGCTATCTGCATCAGTGCATAGTTTTGAGTGGGCACAATAATGGATTTGGGGCTAGAGGCAGCAGTGGCCTCAGGGAGGGCAGAGGGAGGCTGGCAGGACAGGACCGCAGGGGAGGGGGAGGGCACCACGGCTGGGGCCTTGGGGGCGATGCTCCGGAACTGAAGGCTCTTCATCTGAAGGGCTGGACTCACTGGCTACCAACTGAAACAGAATCACAAAAGAAACAGAGTTTTATTAGTTATTGCACTGAGACTAGCAAGCCTTTCCAGCCTTAACTTTCCCCTTTAGTCCTAAAGCCACTTAGACTAGGTTGCACCAACAAAGATGAACTCAACTGAAGATTAGTTTTAGTCTAGTTTTAGTTTAACAAAACTAGGTTTAAAATGAGTAAATCTAGTCTAAATCTAGTAAATCTAAATCTCTTACATTTAGTAAATTTAATAAGTTTAACCAAATGTTCTATCAGGACGGAGATGTTTGCTTACCCAAATTAAATTTATATTTTCTATTTAATTTAATTTAAAAAGTAAAAAAATAGATAAATTCAAGTGCTGTCGGGATCAAAAAAGTCTAAAAGAGGGTTGGCTTCTCTATATTCCTTAATGAAATATTACATTGTTTGCTATTTAGCTAAAAGGTTAATTAAACTTTCCATTGTTTGCTATCAAATTAAAAAGTAAAGAACAGGCTACATTATTTCATCCTAAGCCAAAAAGCTAACATGTTACATTGTTCGCTAACTGGTTACAGAGTTAACAAAATGTTACATCGTTTGCTAGTTAGCTCAACAGTTAGCAAAAGATCACATTGTTTGCTATCCAGCTAAAATCTAAATGTAATCTTTCTCAATTTTAAACTAGTTCAAAAGTTTTGTGCAACATAATTTATGTTAAACCATCATTTAATTATTAAAAATCAATCATTGGTGTAACCCAGCCTTACTATATAATGTTGCTAGAAGCATAAAATTTGCTACAAGATTATGGTCACAGTGAAGGTGGTGCACTTGGGTTCATGAGTTATCTCAATCAATAATAATCTCATCCCTCTACAGACACATCATCCTCATGATGATTGATGGACGGCTCCACAGTCAGCACCACTTTATGGACCTCTCTCAGACTGAAGAAAACCCCTACACATCCAAAGGCCTTAGACCGAAACCCTCTTACCTCGAGTTTCCACATTAACAGTAACTGCCAACATTGCAACACCGTGTGTGATTGCAGTCTTACATCTGTTTCATCTAACATACTTAATAGGAATAATTGAGATGGCTACATGACTTCCTGTGGTCTTTTCTGAGAGTGCCAAGGTCATATTTATAAATGTGACCTCACTACACAAGGCCTCAGTTTTTTTTTATGGTGTCATTACTGTGCAACCCAAGCAGCAGAAAGGCAAACACTGTCAAAAATACAGGCATCTGCACAAGTGTGACAAGCTGTCCTATTACCCATGTCTTTCTGGTCACACACAGCAGACTCACTCTCCCCCAGGCTAAGGACAGACTGCCCCCTTTGATTTGGGCTCAGCATGCAGTCATGGTACATGCTGGGGCTCTGCGGGGGGGTCCTTATACCCCCCTGCACTTCCTGGAAGGATCAGCCAGTGGAGCGTGAAAGCTGCCCAACGGCATCGTCTTTACCAGATGAAGAGGGTCTCCCCTCTCATCTCCTCCTCCACTGACCAGCACTGTAACCTGGCCGGAGGCGATGAGGATGCCCCTGAAAGAAGCCCTGGATTTACTTTATCATCCCTTGTTCACAAACAACGTTTCATGGTTATCCAGCGGGGATGAGGCTGTTCCACTCTGCGGATCGCCATTCTGACTGTGTTGATACAAAATACTGCTGAGGTCTACGGGGAAACTAGAAACTCAGAGTGAGGTTTTAAAGAAGTCTATAATATCTAAATCTACCGTACAGTTTCCATCCATCAATCAAAAGCCACAGGTATGGCTTTAAAAACAAAGGCAAAATTCCCTTCATTTATATCAATACTGTATCTTTATATCAAAAGGAGGGCGAGATTACAGTGGAATGCTTCAAAGGGCCTAATTGTAAACAGACCGTGAGGTTTAAATTTCACATTATGACCTGACTTTCAATAGCAGCGTTTGATACAGGCAGAGTTCCAACTGCACTCTGTAATACTAATCAGCATAAAGTGCAACAATCTGGTGTCACAAAAGGCAAATATTCAACATCATTTCTCAAGACAAAAAAACCTTCAGTTTTCATTTTCAAAGCATTCTGCGCGAGAGGCTTTATGCATTCAAAAAGAAAGAGAAGAAAAGAAAAACTGCAAAGGACATATTGTTTAACAGCTGGAAGTGTTTCTGTGCGGAGAGATTATTTATACAGTACCCCTACCGCATTACGACTCCATAAAACTGGAGATATTCCTCCTCTGTGTGGATAGTTGACTCCAGTTTGACTGTGACTTTGGCTGAACACCGAGTGGAATAAAACCGTGGGATGTGTGTTCCTCTGGGCATTTTATGCAGCTATAGAAAGTGGGAGAACAGGATGGAGGCAACGCTTGGCTATTAATTCTACCATGTGAAAGTTTGCAGTTGGACATGAGTGAGAAGAAAAGGTGTGTATCAACAGCTGGAGAAAACAGCCAGCAGGCTTATAATCCTTTTGTCACAGATGATTCAGCAAACATCAGGTTTTACTAGATCTGTTTGTTTCATTCCACCCGGAAAAACAGTAGTAGTATGGAAGCAGCATTACAGAGGGATGTCATGTTTGAACTTTATTTCTTTGAAATGCCTGTACTTTAAAGAAAATCAATGCATTTGATATTAGATAGTAAAACCATATTAGATAAGGCAAGAAGCACTTAACCAAATACAAAGCCTGTCCTGACAATTTTGCTCATTTATATGCAAATTTGATCAGCAAGGTGATCTAACATCTAATCTGATCATGTACACTGATGTTTCGATCATGTACCGCTCTTGTCTGCTGTGTTTGTTAGCATCTGTGCACAGATGTATTTGCACAGACAGACAGGTGCCGCCATGGCGAGCTTGTGGCAGGAGAAAGCAGGGACAAAAAGAAACTAGATGGCAAATATTCAAATAACGTCAGTTATGTTATGATCATAAACTTTTTGCCTCATGAATGTAGCCTTAGGCAATATGCAATGCACACAAAATGCACGGAGGCTAGTGAAAATATTTTGAAAGCCACATTAATTAGGCACTTTAAAAAAAAAACACCTTTCAGGACTGTTTTTGCAACAAAATTTGCACAAATAAGCATTTTTTTGTTGTTGTTTTTTATGTAGGGAAACCTATTAGGAATAGTTGATTGAGTCCTTTCCCACTGTCAGTAGACAAGTTTGCCTTTCTGTTTTTTTTCTGATGTGTCATGAAATGCCAGAAAAAGGTTACTGGTTGATTCCACTGGGCACAGCACATCTGCGCCACAGTTTTGATCCGTCCTCCACGTGGCTGTCTGGCTGATTATGTTTACTTGATCAGATTTTGTTGATCTGGTCCCCTTTCCTTGCTTCTTGTGCTCCTACCATAGTTCTGTGCTTCTACCATGGTTCTACACAGGTTATGTAGTTTTCTTTTTCTGTTGGTCTTTATGATTGCAAGTCTGTACGCGGTCTTAGTTTCAAAGTTGACTGGATACTGGAATGGACTGACCTGCACGATCTGCTCTGTGCAGACTGACGTGGTATCTGTCAAAAATAGGCTTGTGCGTATTTGCGGCGCTGCTGGTGGAATCACAAGCACTGTGTTGAATGGCAGCGATCAGTTTTGGCTGACGTGGTGCAGCCTTAACCAGATGCAGCCGCGCCTGGTAGAATCCAGCCGTTAGTAAACCGTAGAAGGACCAGTATCTTGTCAGTATCTTGTATCTTTTACTTGACTCTCTTTTTTAAACTCGACTGCATCTAATTTGGAACAATTTTCGAGCGATACTTGAACAGAGGCAGATGTAATTTGTGGCTGATATGCAAATAGTCACAGACGTTACTGACACAGACAAAAAGCTTTCAAAGCATTGCACCAGAAAAGAAAAAATTGTTGTGTCCACCCTGGTGTCACATTTCCATCATTGCCGACTGGGGCTGGAGATGAGCAGCACTTGTATCCGAGATATTTGGCTTTCAGTTTTGTACAGTGGGAAGAAGTGGAGACCATCCATATTTACCTTCATTGGTTAAAACAGCGCAGGAGGTACCTTCTGAAATTTTGATGGTGTTAGATGAAAAGTTGAACCAAATTTTAAAACTCAAATTAGCGTCCAAGAACCGTGAATGTCTGTATCAAATTTTGTGCTAATCCATGTAGTAGATGTTGAGATATTTCACCGGATAAATGAAAACTTTGATTTGTGTAAAAGTCAGGGTTAGAGGGGAGCTTCTGGCTATCCATACAACAGTTGCTGCTATATTTGAACCTGGACCAAAATTGTAGACCAAGTTATTTTACCATTCCTTAAGTCACCCTGCTAATGAGGGAAAATGCTGAATAATCCTGAAAATTGTACATCAGTAAGGCAGTCCAAAACAGGCCTAGAGTGCCTTATAAAGAAACCTTTTCAGAACCATGGCAATGGCATTCTGTTCATTTATTACAAAACGTTTTCACAAAATAGGACAATGAAAAAGAAGGAAGAGGAAGAAAAAGCCGTGAAGACCAACTGTATCTAACTGATCCTACAGCAGCTGGTATTTTTGTAGTACAGCTTTGCACTTATCTCTAGAGGCCCCGAAGCTGCCGGATTTAACACACACACTCACACTCTCTGAGCTGTACTACAGGAAGTTTGCTGATACAACAGGTGAGTGTGTGTTGATGATGATACAGCCTCAGGCCACATCAAGTTATTCACTTTACAGAGCGGGGCAGTGACAAGGTCTCATTTACTGGTGTGGGACGACCAATTTGAATATTTGAACAAGCACTCAAGGCTACAAATATCTGTCTTTCCATCCTCTCTCTCCATTATTCCCCTCTACAGCACGCAAGTTCTCTCAGTTTTCACATTTTGGGATAGTCCTCTCAGTGTGCGCTTCCATCTGCATAATCAGCATGTTAACAACTCTCCTGCAGTTATGGGAGATGGTAGAGAACAAGGGAAGAAGAGGAGGAAAAGGTTTATTCAACTGTTGATGTTCCAGTGACGGTCAACTTGCCCTGTCATTATCATTCTTCATTCTCCTGAGGTTGTTCTTGTGGAATTCAAGGACAGTGAGAGGCATAGGAAAAAGAGAAACTGGCTGCAATAAAAGCCAGATCTGGAAACCTGGAAGTGATCATAATGAACTAGACTCAGCTGAAACAAAGTTTTCAGACCTTTTAACTTGTTGCTTGACGCATGCTCATTGCCACAACCATCACTTTATCATAGGTATGATGATGAGCAGTACATGGTTTTTGCCAGACGTAGTGCTTGTTCAAGGTCAACAGTTCATTCTTTAACCTGGACAGCTTACTTGGTGTTTCAGAGTGCCGCAAGATTTGTGATCAAAAACTTTTCCGCTAAGAATTTTAGTCAGTGAAGTTTTTGTCACATGAAACCAGACAGTCCTTTTCCTCATGCTCTCAAGAGTCCTTTAAATGCAAACTCAGGGTGTGCCGTTATATGACTTCTGGCAGGTTTCTCCCATCTTTGTTAAGAACGTCTGGAATGCTGTTCCAAGTGGCTGGAGTTCTTAGTCACCTCTGTGACCAAGGCCTTTCTTGCCTGATTACGCACTCTTCTCTGGACTCTAATAACAATCTTGGTAGTTCTATACTTATGTGTTCTACTTATGTGTTCGGAGAATCCAGCGAGACACACCTGAATGCACCAACCGCCTACATACTCTGGGCGGTTGGTGGGGGGGGGGCATGTCCATGGTCACAAATGTTTTCATATTACAGCTGAATAGTACAACATTTGAGATGAGAAACAGAGTAACAGAATCTTGATTCATATTTGCATATTTCATATCAGCACCACCTAATTTGACAGTTTAATCTGAGTTTTTGTGAGCCTGCTACGTTGCGTTGGACAGACCCATTTGCATAAATTGGAGGACAAGTCCTGCACCATCAGATATGGCAACTGGTCCATCTCACCGCACTGTATCCACCCTGTATGGCACGGCTCTCCTGCTCTCCATAGAAAAGGAATAGGATCCGTCAACAGATCAAGTGTGTCCGCACCATTAGAACTGTTTTAGACCCATGCCAAGATAAATGCCTCAATACAATTTGATTGTAAAGGTCTAGGGAGAGTTCCTTGGATTTCATGGCTTGGTTTTTGATCCAACAAACACTGTGAATTGTGGGCCACAAGTATGTGCCCTACCAAATTATATCCAATTAATCAAATTTGCTTCAAATCAAGTTCTACAGTATCTAGAAATACAGTCAAGACAATAAAAAAAACCACACAGAACAACTAACTCAATTTAGAGTGCCTACATGGCTCAGAGTGCACTCTCATTAGCTCATTAACCAAGGTATTGTCTCAGCGTGTGAAAAATGCCCTCAGCTGCAAACCTAGTTGTTAGTGAGATCTGACTGGCCTTGTCTCAACTCTAAGGGGGCATTACCCAGCAGGGCAAGGGGAGAAATGTACGGGGAGGTCACAGATGCTACTCAATCTGCCGCTGGATTTGAAACGCCAGCCACTCTAATCTGACTGGGGTCAGAGGTCGGGGCTAGGGTGACGCAAAAACCTGGTTTCTGGAGAGAATGTGAGAGACCGAGGGAGAAAGAGAAGGAAAAAAAGGAGGGGGTGATCCACAGAGACAGATTATCAGGTAAAGCCAGCGGGGTGAGAGGTGAGGATCTGCTGTTTATGCTGGAAACAGGTCAGGGTTGAGAGGGAGGGCAGTGCGGGGACGGGCCAGGCATCCACCTGGAATGGAATGGTATGAAGTGGACTGCACAAGCTGCTACACACACAAACTTCAGCTCACGCCCTCAAACCTGGACCTGGGTCACATGTAGAGGTGGTCCAGCCAAGACCGATCGGCTAACCAGCCAAAACAACCTGCCTATTGTTAGCTGTTAATGCAATTTAGAGAGAGGTGAAAGCGCTGCTCTGTGAAATGTCAAAACATGGAGAGTTCTCTGTGTTTTGGTAGCATCCCAGATGCATTCTCTGATTCTGTTTTGTCTCGCTTTTGGCCAGCTACTGTTTAAACTGCAGAGTCCAGCATTTTGCTCCCAGTCTATTTGCCAAACACAAGACAACCTTGTCTATTTTCAAAAGTGAAGCTATTAGAAAACACATGTGAAAATATCAGTCCGTGGACAGGATTTGTTGACAGTATACAGTAGGGAAAAGGAAGTTAGTTTCTTTTTCTCTTGTGGTGAGTTTAAAAAAAAATCAAATCTGAAGTGTTTTGGGGAAAGTGGAGCAGGGAGCAGAGTAGTGTGAGGTTTGTTATCTCCCTTGTAGGTGAGAGCAACGCTCATCTGGGACTCAAAGATAGAGCCTGGAGATGGAGGGGGTCTGGAATGAAGTGTGTGTGTGCATGTTTGTGTGTGCGTGTGTGTGTGTGTGTGTGTGTGTGTGTGTAAGAGGGAGGGATAAAAACCCAGCAGAGGCCAAGCTCCCCCAGGTTTTAGCCCAGATGAAAGGCCAGGATCTGGGCTAGATAAGAGGGCAGATCACGGGGGGTCGGGGCCAGCCGGCTGTGAGAAGCCATGTCCAGCGGCCATCTTTCACCAACCTCCTCCCTCCCTCTCACACACACAAACACACGAACACAGCATGTGGGATTAGTGAACCTGAGAGAGGTAGTTAAAAAAATTAAAGATGTCTCTCACTGTTTTCAGAGCATTATTAAAACACAAAATAAAGGACAATTCCATGAATCTTGCAGTCCAAGAGGAAATTAGATCATTCCATTTTTTTTCCTCCTGAGTGAACTTAAGCGTTATCTGTGCTCGATTGCTTCTTCCTGCATGCATGCTAACTGCTCATCTTTGCTCTTCAGGCTAAGGTGTACATGTGTGTAGTGTGCATGTGTGTGTGTGTGTGTGTGCGCAGGGGAGCTAGGGTCTGGAGCGAAGGCGGTCATGGAGAAAATGAAATCAGTGTTTGCAGAGGTCCTTGTTTCATCTCAAAGCTCCGCTGAATGAGAGGGCCAAGGAGTGGGAGAGAAGGTGCACACACACACACACATATATATATACACACACACACGCAGATCTGGTAGCATCCAGCTGCTCTTTTTACCTTTTCATCGCACAACAAACAGCGAAAGGTGTTGCAGGAGAGAACATTAGAGCACCATATGGTATTCATGGCATGCGCGCAAACACACAACCGTATGTCATCCACTGTCACCTGAGCAAATCAATGCGAGGGAGAAATCCATTCCAATTAGGATCCCGCTGCTCTGCCCTGCATGTGGATGTAGATGAATCGATATAGAAATCCCACCGCTAACCCGCCGTTTCTCTTTGAGAAGGCATCGAACTGAGACTCTGGATGTTTTGCTTTCAAGAAAATTCACTTTCATTTGTGTCTCAAATGTTTTCTAGGTATAACACTCATTCTGGACTATGCTGTATTTTGAGGGGTTTTGGTTTTTACTCTTCAATTATGCTGGAAAATACATTTTAAGAGATCAAACACTTTACTATTAAATCTTGTAATGGGCCAACCTCCCAGTGATTTATTTATTTATTAAATATAGATGTAAACTCCATCAGATGCAAAATCTGACGGAGTTGATGTCTTACAGAGTTGAGAAAATGTTACATGTTTTTTCATTTCACAGTATAGTCATAGTGAGGAGCCATTTTACGAATCAAAGTTGCTCAGAGTTCTCCTCTCTGCTGATCAAAACACACATTTTTAAATCCTAATTCTTATTAAACTTTGATTTAGAAGGGCTCCGGAGTCGACATGTTATGTTTGAGACACTTCTGATAGCAACATTATTTAAGGAATGTGTCAAAAAAATAGAAAGTTCATTGGTGTATGAGCAGTCTTCTTACCTTTTTTTAAAACCAGGAAGTGAGGCAGGGGTCCTTAGGGTGTAGCTAACCCTTTATAACCCTTTTTTATGCCTGATTAAATCATGTTTTTGATTTTTGAATGCATTTTTAAATTGTCTGAAGTTGTGAATTATTATCTGGGACAAGAGTGTTTTCTGGCACAGAACACGTTCAGAAATAATAAAAAAAAAAGAAAGTAAAATATTTCAGAAATAACATATTTCATATACATATAAATTCTTAAATGAAAAATATTCACTAAAAATGAAATTTGAGTATTGTATTGGTAATTTTTATTCTTTTTTTGGGTATGTCCTGATTTGTTCCACTTCTCAAGAATGGGTGATAAAGATTGTGAGGGAAGGCCCTCTGTGGTGGAGGGATCTCAGAACTGGTGGTCACTACAGACGAACTGGACCCTCAATAAAAAAAAACAAGGCAGTGCCCTTTAAAGGCAGGATGCTGTAAACCCCTGACAACTCATGACCTTTGACCCGATGTCCAACGAGGCCATGTGTCATCCCTGGGAAGCTGAAACGTCTTCAATCATCCATGCTCGCACATGAACCAAATGACTGCACACACAAACACAAACGCACACTCACAGTCGCATGCACACAGATGACATGGCTGCCGGCTCAGAGCTGAGTGGCGTCGACGTGGAGCGGAGGTGACAGCAGCGTGTCCGAGTGCGTGTGCGCGCGTGGAGGTGTGTGTTCAAGGTCTCAAGTGTTAACGTGCTCCCCCCTCAGGCTGCCAGCGCTGCGTTAGCCATCCAGACTTTGCTCAACACTAAACCTTTACCTGACCTTTCCCTCCGTCGTGACATTTAGACCCTTGTGAATAGGTCAAACAGCACTAAAGAGTGGTGGAAAAATGGAAGGGAGATCGAGGAGAAAAAAACTGAGAGAGGGGTGAGGGCTGTCAGCGCAGGGAGGTGACGACAGATGTGTGTTTGGGAATGTGCAAGAAACAGAAGCACCGATAAGTGAAAGTTCCAATGTTCCTCAAATTCCCACAGTTAAAACCTCATGCAGAGGGCAACATTTCTGTTAAATTTTTACTCTCCAGACCAAATTTAGTCATGCTGGGTTAGTTCATCATTGGGGCCATCATTCAGTGTGACAGCACATGAGGATGGGCAATTTAAAAGGCCACTCTGCTGAATTCAAGCCTGTGAAAAAAGCACAGGCAGCGTCAAGATATTTTGTTTCATTTTCGCTGTACGTTTTGCTGAGTGACCAACAGGAAAGGAAGGCAGGAAATGATGAAAGGCTGCGCAAGATTGCTACAGAGGTAGATAACACGCATGAAAAAGGTTATATTGGTGGATGCATGGCATAATAGGACATACAAGGTGTCCTTGTACCAATGTGGAAGCAGATAAAAACACAGTGAACTCAAACAGAATGACACAGTCAATGTAACAGGAAACAAACAAATTGTTCTGGTTTGCAAATACAAAAATGAACAGTGTAGTTACTTGAAATGTAGCCTACATGTGACGTGAGACTATTATCATGTCTTAAACAGCAGACTTCCAGACGGTGAGAAGCATATCCCAAATATCAAGGCTATGTTCCCATTCCAGCTGGACAAGAGGATATGAAATCTGTGTGGCCACAAGCAAGGAGCTTGGTCAGACTGCAGACCAATGTTTCAAATGTTAAGAGGCACGCACAGGTCTGTGGCAGGTTGAAATTACAGTATGTAATCGTGGAAGTTTGCGGTGGTGTGTTACAGCCGGGCGATGGATGATGCCTGAAAGTCATTGTCCAATGAGCCCACTAACATTGTAACATTGTAACATCATGATTTAAAAGTGCCTTAGAAGCGATGAATATGTATTTTAAGGAGTGTCAGCCAGAGAGTGCAAAAATGAAGGATGGGTTTATTATAATAGCTCCTTGCATCAGATTTACTAAAGGAACAACAGCATTAAGGACTGCCCAATTTGCAATTAATATCAAACATACATGTATATAAAAATGACAAACAATATCATTATACACGGCAATGTTTCACTATGGACATCGACTTATGCCAGTTCAGTTGACATCGCCCCAACCTACCGTGTGTAAGAATGTGTATACTAGCACAAAACGCATGATATAGACTTTAATGTCTCTGTATGCTTCAAACAGACTACGTTCCATCTGTAAAGTGGGAGCCTCATCTGGCAATACTAAAACAGGGCTTGAATTTCCAATACCAGCACCATTTTTAAAAAAATATAAAAGTGGCTTATGTTCTTTCATGTAGGAGAGATCAGTGTGTCCTGTTTTATGAGGTGAATGCATCAACAATAGGCTAAATCTGCCTAAATATAGGAATCCTATACCTTTCACAATTACACTTAAGGGTTATTATATTCAGCCATTTTCATATTTCAGCTTTGAGGTATATTTTTAAAGGGTTTATTATTTGAATGTCTGAATATATATTTATCTTGTCTGCTGATGTAAGAGCTACTGATGACGATGACAGTTTGAAATTATCACGCTAACCACTGTTGAAGATCTAATTTGACTAAAATATTATTTACCTTACTATATACCTGGATATTAAATGTGTGAGCCTTTCCGAAAAGACTCTGCCAAACAATTCTGACTCTGTGTCGAGGGTCTGGGCGCTGTGGCATTTCCCTCCACCTCCTCCTTTTCACCCCCTTATTTCTTGTTACAGCTCGAAGTTCTCTTTCTCATGGTGTTTTGTTGAGTGTTTGAACAAATTTGTATCCAACAGCCTTCCTACTACACACGTTTTCACTCACAGCTGTGAAATAGCTCTGAACGAAGCTGGCCCTTTCCTTCAGATTTCCTTCACTCAGATTAAACTAGCCAGGGGCTACTGCGCTGCGTGTGCATGACATGAACAGACAACAGCAGTTCAGCAAAGAGTACATGCACTAAGATGTTTTAAAGGGACAGTTCAACCCCCCAAAATACATATTTTTCCTCTGGCCTGTAGTGCCATCTGTCCATCTATACTGTTTTGATGTCAGTTGCAGAGTTTTGGAGTTTTGGCTTTAGAGATGTCTGTCTCCTCTCCAGTATAAAAGAAATAGAAGGCACCAGTCCTGTGGTGTTCAAAGCACAAAAAAAAAATAAATAAATAAAACATTTGAAAAACTCAACAGCAATGTCTCTTTCCAGAAATCATGACCCAGTTGCTCAAAATAATCCACAGACCTTGTTGTGAGCAGTTTCATGAAGGAACAATTTTTAGTAGTAGTAGTAAGTATTTTTATGTTCCTACATGAAACTGCTCACATCAAGTTTTGTGAATTATCTTGAGTAACCAGGTCATGATTTTTGGAAAGAGACACTGGTTTTGTAGTCCCATTATATTGGAGAAGGCAGACATCACTATGGCATTCAAATTTTGGATGTTCAAACCTGCACTGCTTGCAGAGGCAAACAACAGGTCCATTTAAATCTAGCTTTGTCCTCCTGGCCTCTCCGTTTGTCCTTCATTTAATAATCTGCT
Source organism: Lutjanus campechanus (assembly GCA_027495735.1). NCBI lineage: Eukaryota > Metazoa > Chordata > Actinopteri > Lutjaniformes > Lutjanidae > Lutjanus > Lutjanus campechanus. The sequence goes on along the minus strand of JAJHUR010093469.1, from coordinate 14,908 downwards.
CCTCCGTCCCTACTGACAGACATGCAGTGTGAGCTGCAACGCACTGATGTACATCTACACTACCCAAGAAGAAAAACCTGCTCAGACACACAAACACTCCCACAGACGAGGACTGCAAAGAGTTTTTGTTCACGTTGGCCCTTCCAAGGAAAAGTGATGCCACTGCAACCTCGACTGGGACACTAAGAAAACACCTGCGCTGCCGGTCCCACCTTAATGATCACTCATCGCATTGGGAGAACTTTAATGGGGGCCCTGGAAGGAAGGAAGCTGCCAGCTTGCTAATTTTAGGCACTCTGCATCTCAGATGAAACGCTGGGAAAGGCAGCGAGGAGGCGTGGAGAGGCGGGAAAGTTCTCTGTCTCTCACTTTCTCGACTTTCTGGATCATGTCTTTTTCTAACTATCATTACCCCCTGCATCCGCTATGAGAGAGAGTCTCATAGCTCTTTGATTCTCTGAATCATTTCTCCCTCTCTTCCTGCTCCCAGCCCTCCCTCCCCCCTCTCTCTCTCTCCCTCCCCTCTTCCTCTTCCTTTCTCTCTGTCTCATTCTCCTTTTTTTTTCCCCGACTCTCTCTTTCATTCTCACCTCCCTCCCCTTCTGTCGGTACCTGAGTAAATAAACAGTGTTGTGTGGGATGCTAATTAGAGCAGGTTCAGGGACGTGACGAGCCCAGAGACAGATAAACAGCAAGGTGGGGAGGAGAAGAGATGAGATGGAAGGGGGAGGTGGGGGTGGAGGTAACCCACCCCAAGGGCAACACAACACAGACACAAACATGTCAGCTTAGCGGTGAAGGACAGACAAGAGTGGTTTTGGCTTTCAACCCAACTTAGGGTGGCTTTGAAGCGAAGGGCGGTAGCAGTGGTAGAGGACTTTGAAGGAGCTGCCACGGAGCGAAGGGCACTAGCAAGAGAAGGGGGCACGTGGTGGAGCTTCAGCCACGATGAGGGGGGAGAAGAGGGAACATCGTGCAAACTTCCTTAATGACGTGCTCCAAGAGACCCGGTGCAAGATCAAAAGAATATGCAGATGATCCCAACAGTTCTTCTGCTGAGGTGAGCCCGAGCTTCTAAAAGCAGGTCAGTGTGAGGCGGCTTGTTCTTGTTTAACATACGATGGCCTTTCAGGAGGGAAATGAGCTGCCGGGGATGCAGGTGAAAAGGTAAAGCTACAAAGGAGAGATGAACAAAAACAAGTGCGCTCACACTTTGCGTTAACTTGTAACTCTACACCGTCAAAGCAGGAATACAGTATAATTTCATCAGACAGGCAGACGGCTGACTTTGAAATCACTTGGACTTTAATTGTATTATCTTTTAAATCACTTCTTAAATTAAATCTCTACATGAGCTACATTTCATGTGACATGGCAACAGAACTGCAGTCACTAATGGGAGGAGTTGAAGCTTGCAGACCTTTTCCACTGCAAGAACTTAATCTGCACTTCTCCATAACCTGAATCTTTAAGAAGTTTGTGCGGCTTTGGAATGCCACTCATCCTTGTTTTTCTACTGCATTTTTCACAGTGAGACATTTTGGATGTACTATCTGTTCTACGATGACTCACAACACTGTAGAAAGCTACCTTTCAAAAACGTTTTTTCTTTAAAAAAAAAATAATGTAAAGCAACAATAAACGTGTGTTCAGAGTTTGTCACACCACAGAAACATGTGTGATTAACCACCCAGACAAAATTGAATGATTAATAAAATTACAACGTATATAAAATTAGGTCACAAAATCATGAAAAAATGAGCACTTTTCTTTGCTCTCAAACACTAGGGGTGAGTCCACTCTACTGTCTCAGTGTTAAACACCACTACAACCTGAAACATGGACTAGCAGCTTAATTGGACGTGTCCAGATATGTCTGAGCCACCACAGCCTGAGGATGGTGACGGGATGGTATTTTTTTTTCTTTTGTGTCGGATTGTTGGAACTGAAGTGAGCTGAAATGAACTGCTGGGCTGATATGGACTCAGAGAGTTGCTTAAAGAACGTTCGTAACAAAATGGAGGGTGAGGGGGTGTTGTTCATGTGTTGGTTTGTGGGGCTTATATAGTGTTGGGGGACCATGGTTCCAGCACGTCACTGAACCATGTTTCAGGTCCACCAAAAAAATCCTGAACACAGAAATCGTGAACAACAGTTTAATGATCTAACTCCACAGTTCACTATTACATAGTTCTCAGTCTTTTCCCACGTTTTCAACAACTATTTCTACCTAACATGTATAATGTATTTTGAAGAAAACTTTCAGTCATTTAGAATGCAGGGATAGACGCTACTATTTTTAAGTACTAGCCGAACAGGCCACCAAGTCCCTAAATTTGTTGGCCAACATATTTTTTGGAGGCCCAAATGTAAACTTATGTAAAAACGAGGTTAGCTCTTCATCAGGTACAGAGGTATCATCTTGAGGCCTTTGCCTGTTTTTGAAACGGGGCATTTAACAGTGTAATGAGTCATTGTGAAACAGGTAGTGTCTATTTGTGTCTATTTTTTGGACTCAGCACCAGGACAGAAAATACGTGCATGTATTATACAAACTGACATTTTGGATGTGCTTCATTAAAATGGCAACAGGGCCGACACCATGTGTGCTGGCTCATAGGGGAGTAAAGTAAACTTTTGTAGGAAAGATGACAAGAAGTGAGAAGTGGGGCTGACATTTTTACTGATTTTCGGTCAGGCAGACATTAGATACGTTAGTTAGCAAGTTAATACACTGATGGAGAACCAAGGACACTGCTGGGGCTGGAACAAGCTCGTCAGTGGTCAAACACGGCTTTCAGTGCATCTAGCAACTTCATAATTTGTCAGTGTGCTGTGCTGCATGAAATGTGATCCATTATTTCGTCCTGTGATCCATTATACGTGTCCCCGAAGCGGGTGGAGAAGAGTGGAAACAAAAGCAGAATTTGTGACAGTGATTACAGTTCATGCAGTGAAGAAGACTACTAGATGTGTAAGTCAATGTCACGTTCCACACACTTCTCCAGCCCCCCTAATTACTGTGGTTGCACACTTTAATCGCTTTTTAAAGACTGTGGAACACAGTTATTGTTATTTATAACAATTCATATTCTTATTATTTTGGCGGATCTTTGGGAGCCTGAGCAGCTCCAAGCGGAGTGGCTCAGTGGCCAACAGTGCGCTTGTATAAACAGCTCCCAGGGGTGACTATGTGTTAACTGTGCACGTAAAAAAGGACTTTAGTGAAAACAGCATGAACACTCAGTCACCTTCCTCTGTCTAAATAAAGTCTTCAGAAAAGAGCTTTTATTATCTTTCAAAACTATTGTCATTCCTGAAGATTTGGTGGATCCGTCCGTCTCCGTCTTTGTCTCAAGTCCATAAATTGAGCATCTGCTCAGGTGTCTTTGTTGGGTTATTAAACCCGTAGGAAACGCTGTCTGGCAGGATCAAAGCTGGCCTTGGACCGTAATGATCACTGATGCTGCTGTTAAATTAACCAGACGTGAGTGCTGTTCACTCTAATGGGGGGGATTTCGCTCCACTGGCAGAGGAGGTGAAGAGAGGCAGTGGACCAGGTACGAGACAGGAGAGGGAAAAGGTGGAACAGCTACAACAGCAAGAGACAATGAGAACAGATCATGTTAACACCGTCTTTAATGTTACTCTGAGATGTTTCATGATTAAAAGACATCTTATGATCCCAGATTAGGGCCAGATTGGTAATGACAGGTGCGGGGAGGAAACCTTGCCGTTACAAGGACTTGCATAAGCTTTTAATCTCACGTTAAGTCCGGCGCAAACACTGATGAGGAGGCAGAGAGGGGGAAAGTGGAAGGTAGAGAGGATCACGGTATATCTAAGAGATTGCGGAGGAGAGGGGAAATGGAGGGAAATGTGATGGCTGGATAGATGAGCTATTTTTATAATGAGGTCAGTGTGAGCTGTGGGATTTCATTCTCCTGGGAGACACACACACACACACGTATGCACACACACAGGGGAACTGTGGCGATGTATCGCTCCTGCTGAGTGGGGCGGCCTCTGTCCACAGGAGGACGAAGACGAGGAGGAGGAGGGGGAGGAGACAGAGGGGAGGATACAGACAAACCCAAATGTCAGAGAGAGGATCTTGAGGATTTTGGTCATAACCTGATTGGTCGGAGCGGTCCTCTTTTCCCCCTCCAGTACAAGAACACAAGGACTGATGCTTAATTATTGAACAAGGCTGACATTCAGTCATCGTACCAAACATTCTCCTCCACTCCCATGACTCCCACTGTCTCTAATCCAGTAAATTTTGCAAACATAATGACAGAAAGGACTGCTGCCATTCTTTGCAGAAACAAGACCCTGAAGTGCAATTTCTCATTCAAGTGCAATTCACTTTTTTGTGACGATCTTTGTCTCAATGCACTTTTTAGTTACGGTTTCCATTGGTATATACAGTATTTAGTACCTTTAATGTATTGTGTTTATGCTTCACCTGTATATTGCAGGTGTATGTATGAAGTACTCTCGGCCCTGGAATTAGATTTTTTAGCACAAGGCCACTTTGGCCTTTCATAAATACAAATTTATTGGGACAATGTGGCCAAAATGTAGGGCACTGATGCCAAAACCAGTGGCACAATAGTAAGTTCACAATTGTATGAAGATAAAACAGTATTTGTACAATTAGCTGCTAATCAGTCTGATCAGACACCGTCGGTAATCAGTGCAAACACACATTATTAGACTTTAAACCATTAATCAAACCAAAACAAAAAAAAATCACAGTCAACATTAGACGAGCTTATCATACTTTAGCAATTACCTAATGTTTCTGTAGTGGTGATAAAATGTTAAAAAATATACAGTACATACAGTACTAACTGTTTGAATTAAACTACAGCTCCCTGCACTCTCCAGGGAAAATATTATGTCAAACTTCCTTTAAGAAATATGACATATTAAGAATTCCTTACATGTATGCATAAAGACGTACCTCTAGAAATACAAGATTAAAGGGTTATATGTCAAAAGACTTCTTGTCAATTCGGCATCAGTATGATCCAGAAACATAAACTGGATTTCTGTAAAAACTTTACATTTTTTTCAGCTCAACTCATTACAAACGTTTGCTGGTTAGCTGCACTATTTAGTGGAAGAGGACTGTGGGAAAAGAAAAGAATCAAGGTTTCTCACTAAAATATGTGCTTGTTGGTGTCTCAGATACTCGCCAAATTAAACACAGACTAACACTGTTGATTCACTGTCTATCATGTGTGTGTGTGTGTCTGAGGAGTTTTTTTTTTTTTTGACTGTTATTAAAAGTAACTCCCTGATTTGCTGCTTCCTGTTTGGTGCTTGTTAAGTCAACAAGGAGCCCATCAGATGTCACAGCAAGTTTAAACTCTATGTATGTCTGTAGTAAGCTAACAGTATGCAGAAATATCCTGGTAAATTTAAAAACACGTGTATTAATACTTACACAGATTCTTTTAAATGTCCCCAGGGTGCACTCAGAGCTTGGTAAAACAGCTTTTTCTTTTTATGCCCCCTGAGCATGTAATAAACTGCAAAATACCTTTTCTTTAGAAGCACTCCCGTCTTTGAATAACTTTAAAGGTCTTTTACAGACTGCCCTGAAACATGTTGCTGCTTTACATAATCCTCGACCTGTGCTGAAATGTGATTTGGGTATTGCTGGTATGGCCTGTATGTTTTACTCTTTTCCTACTGTTGTTGTTTTTTATGTACTGTATGTTTTCTAACCCATGAAATTGTCTTTTATGTGAAACTGCCTGTGCTGCCGTCTTTGACCAAGACTCCCTAGAAGAAGAGACCTCGTATCTCAATGGTACCCTCCTGGATTAAAAAAAAACCAAATAAATATAATTACTCTGTACAGGGATAAGCTGCTTATCACATAACATGTTAGCTAATGTTAGCCAGCAGGTTAGCTCTTAATGTTTATATAAATATTAAAGATTGCTACTGTTGATGTCCAGAGTGATGACGTTGACACCTGGAAACATGAGTTTGTTTATTTGCTGCATCGCATGTGGTTTTAAATGAGGAAATCCACTGCTATTTAAACTATTCAGTACCTTTAATTTAATTTGTTCACGCTTCACTTGAATATAGCAGGTGTTCATTATGTATGTAGCACTCTCAGGCCTGGAATGAAGTCATTTTTAGTGCAAGGCTACATTGGCTTTTGGCAAATAGAAATTTACTGAGGTGTTGTGGCCAAAACGTACGCCACTGTACTTCTGCTTGCTGTGATAATTTCCCTGTGTGGGATCTATAAATTAAAAAACAACTGATGTCCAATCAAAAAGTGTTTACCGATTGGATGGATCCTTCCTCCTCAGCTGCTCCCTCGCTCCTCCTCTTCCTGGGTGGTGCCCGGGATGTGGTCCTGTCCCCCCCTCTCCACACTCCCCCTGTAAAAACATCAAACATGAACCCTTAAAATAAATTGTAAAAACAACACAATTACAAGGCAACCTCTGTGAGAGTTTTGCTTGGAGCCACAAAGTGTGACATTATGAAATAAAAAGACAGCCCTACAATACCTAACCAATTGTTATTGGTTAGGTATTGTAGGGCTGTCCAACATACTGTTTTTTCATAAATTTGGGAACTGAAACTCCAAGACATCAGTGGGAAGAAAGGCAGAGAAATCAAAAAGATTGGCAAGCATAGGACGCATATTTCATCATTTATCAAAAATGCTCATTCATACCAATAACGTGGCAGTTCAGGTTTGTGGTATTTGATTGTACAGTCTGACGTGTAAATCCGCAAAAACATGAAAAACAAACGTCAAGACATAACTGCATATAAATAATAGTTTATAATAAATCATCCATTTCTCCGTTCTCGGCTGAGATAGATGACGCAGCACTGCAACACGTGTCTTTCAGAGTGATTAAAAGCATTCATTTTTAAGGATTCTCTCATTCGGCACTATTGTTTTTTGTATTGTTATTTAAAATTGAATTACAAAAATCTAAAAGGTTTGGTGTGTTGAATGAGTATTTGTAAGTATGCTACAAATATAGAACAAGAATGTGCTGCAGTTAGTGTTTATTGCCAAAAAAATACAAAACTGAAATTCCAGAATTGAAAATCAAACACCTACCCAACAAATGAATATCTGAGTGGTAGAATAATCTTTTTTTTTTTTGTAAAACTTCCTTACTTAAAACTTGTATAAATATGATTTATTTCTCAATGTCTTATTTAATATTGACCAATTTGACACTTAATGAATTAGCATAAAAAAGATGGTGTCTAGAGTAGTTTTAACATTTTCCCATAAATTCCTGGAAGCGATAAGATATAGGTGAAGGGTCTCTCAAATGACCTGTCAGTCAAGGTATAAACTGTAACATGGTGCGACGACAAAGTACATTCAGCAGCGACAGGAGTCGCACACTAACACGGCTCTGCATGGCCTGTTTCACAAGCACACACACACACAATCTACAAAGTCTCTCTCATGCACCCCTTGCTGTCTCTAAATGCCTGTCGCTTTGGCCCTCCATTAAGCCAAGCGAGCGCTCGTTTAGCCAGTGTCTCGGCAGTTGGGGACGCAGGCTGCCCACTCAGTCAGATCCAGCCGTATTAAATAAATAAGGAGCGCTCTTCTGTGTAAATTATTCATTTAACACGCCTTATCCTCTTCCAACAACCTTGTTAGAGCAGCTCAGGAGTGGAGAGGGGGCGAGTGCAGGGGGGGCAAAGGAGGGGAAGCGGAGGGGAAGAGGCAGACACCGCGGCTCATGTGCGACTCAGCAGAACCTGTGGTGCATCTCTAAGCTCTCTGGGCGTTCAGTCGTAGGGGGGCTAATTCGCCCTGACACCTCCTTTGTTTCAGGGGGAAAAGAGCTGCATACACACAGCTACACATTTGCTCACATGCGCACACACCGACATGCACAAACTTAGAGAGAAAGAGCATAAGAAAGGAATTTTTAGTGCATATTCATAGAATAATCATTCTAGTTGTCTGGATAAATTATTGAGAAATGGGAGTCCGGGACACGCGATGCTGGAATGCGGGAGCTGTTTTTTGTGCTGCCTGAGCTCCAGTCAGACAACACAGCAAGTCATCTGCTCTAAACAAGCTGATTCTAATGAGCCGGGATGGGGACGCAGAGGAAAACGCTTATTGTGAAGAAAACAAGTGTTCTGGATATTAACCTGGAGGACAGCTGCACCGAGCACCTAACGTTTGTATAATGGAACTGTATTCATGACACGACTCAGAAAACATTTATTCAAGGTGAAATAGGGTGCAATAATTGAAATTATTCTAAGGTTATACATGCATACAAAAACAACTTTTATTTAAATATTTAAATATTCAAAGTGTCAATTTGCACATGAGTGAGAATAGGCACACAGCAGCTATTCAGCTATTTACACTCTCTCAGTGAATTTAGTTAGAAAGTCTGTATAGACAGGAAGTTGTGGATGAAAGTCAAATACAGGACTCTTCCCTAGACTTATTTGAATTATTTTTAAGGAGAAATCTGTCATATATTTGCTGTAATAAATCATAAAAAGATTATATTTCATCTGAGATCAGCTGTTAAGTTGAAATACTCGCTTCATCAAGACTGCAGCTGCCTGCCCTTTGAAAAGTCTATTCTGTCCCAGAAGAACGGTTTTAGTTTGCCCATTTCATGTTAGTTTGAGTTCAAATTATTGCTGAATGTTTGCCACATGATTAAGTCTGTTTATGAGTCATAAGAAGTTATTAATAATCATGTAGAAGGCGTAGATGCTTCTAACAGTTAAATTGAGCAGTATGTTAACAGAGTCTGGCTTATAATCAACTGATCAACTTATAGTGGAGGACTCATTGTCGCTTTTTAGTGTAAATTTATGATGTTGAGCACGTTCTGCACTCCTGCACAGCACCTGCAGCACTTCTGCAGCCTGCAGTTTCTGGAGTCTGGGAAGGAGGGGGGCGACGGTAAACAATTCGCTTCAACCATAGACTGTATATTAAATGGGATTTCAACCTATTCAATCTACAATCAATGGCTCCAACTCGCTATTCGGACTGCTGTACTTATTTTTGCACATGGAATTGCTCCTTTAAATTATTAGTATTTTCAGTTGCAGTTTGGCTAGATTTAGGAAACAAAACTACTTGGTTAGGTTCAGGAAATGATCATGGTTTATCCCTGCAATACAGCTGTAAATAGCCATAATCACTATTTACATCCCAGATGCAAATAACGTGGTTGACTACTGACAGCTGAGTGCTTGCCTCTGCCATGCTAGGCTGTTTACACCCAGGTGTAAATAGCAACACTGGCTATTCAACCCCAGGTACAAACAGCATTACTGGCTACTGAGACCTGGATGCGAATAGCATCTTCTATAAATATTTATATCTGAAGATCACATTTAGGGCCGGATCCTTCATTCTGAGTTGGTGATGCAAAATTAATCGCAATCTCATGCAGATATAAGTTACAAGTCAGAAACCAGACTGCATTCAAATAAAACATAATTCCTAATACCTGAAAACTGAAGTGGTGCTTAAGTTTTAAGCTCCGGGTATGAGGGGCACTAAGTCTGAGTTAACATGATTTACCTGGAACTCCAGCCTCTCCTGTGACCACACATCACAGTGAAGGTAGTCTGAGGAAAAGGACATTTTAAAAAACTCTAATACCACACGTCTGAGTCCAGTACTCGGGCAAATGCCGAGCAAATGGCCCAAACACAGCAGCTGACTCTGACTGGGAATTTCAATGGTTAATTTGCAGATAGTCCCCGGATCAACACAGCACAGACAGAACCTGCTCCCTCTCCCTCTCTGTGTGTCTGACTCCAGTGCTCAGCCCCAGAGCGGGAGGTTGTTATGTCAACTCTGACAGTGCTCATTACCAGCCTCTACGCTCTGAATTGGAGTTAACAGGCTTTGGCCCAGGCAGAGGCCAGCTAGACCCGACTGCTACAATGGGATCAGTGTGTGTGTGTGTGTGTGTGTGTGTGTGTGTGATGTGTGCATGTGCTGGGAGTTAATCACAAAATGCTCTTTCATTTCTAAATCACACCCCGAGGCCACTGTACATTACAGAGGCACCGATACACAATGTACACTGACGTCTACTGCTTACTCTCATTTTCTCTCACAAACTCCTCTGATCACAGCATCACGCTACCAAAATACTTCTGTTTGAGTTTGTAGGTGAACTGCTGCTGCTGTGTCGTAGTTCTCAGCGAAGAAGGGCTGCAATTATTATTTTCATTATCGATTTTCTCAATTAATCGATTAGTTGTTTGACGTATAAAATGTCAAACAATGTTAAAAAATTGTGGATCAGTGTTTCCCAAAGTGACGACCTCAAATGTACTGTTTTACTCACGACCCAAAGACATTTAGTTAACTGTCATACAGGAGTAAAGAAACAAGACAAAACTCTCATGAGAAGCTGAGATAAGAGTATCTGGTAACATTTAATTTAATTTAATAAGGATCCATTAATTACCATTAGTTAATACTTAATAAGCATTATGAATGACTTACATAACATGCACTATAAATTATTAGTTACGCTGTAAATTAATAAACGCCTACATGAAGATGAAGGGGGAAAAAAATCAAACCTCTACATGTGGACCATGGACTGTGTTCTCTGATCTCAACCTTTACCAGAATTTTAGCATTTGTCATGACAAATGATGTGTAGACATAGTCTAATCTGTCTGTTGTCTTATAATGGGAAGCATCTCTTAGAACCGTCATAAAACTTATAAGCTTGTATATTTACATTAACAGGTTGCAGATTCACTCCTTGGGTATTTTTTAAAGTCACTTACATGAAACAAACAGCAGAAATCACAGCCAGCAGACATGATAATATTAACCTGTGGTCCACATCAAAGACAGCACTGCATTAAAGAAAACAGAAACAACCAAAAAAAGCACAAGTAGGTGTGCTGGAGGCTTATCAGAAACCAAAAGACTCCACAGCCTTTGATATCCCTATGAAAAGAGGACTTTTATTTTCAGCCAGCCAAAATAAAATGTTATCGACCAAATAGGGCTGAACGACAAATCTTTTTTTTTTTAATCCTTATTGCAAAATGAACACGCACAATAAGCACACTTCAAACGACTGCCTGAAACGTAATGATAAGAACAATAATTTCATCTACATGCGGAACATGAAAATTAGACCTATCAGATGGAGTTCTGGACACGCATTCACACAATTTGGCCAATCACATCAATCCCCAGCTAGCCATCAGCTAACCTCGAATTAAATGGTGTCAATTTGGGTGCAACAGAAAAGGCTAGCATGTTGCCTGAAGAAAACGCAGTTGCTGAAGACCTTGAGGTGAAAAAGAACAGCCATTCTGCTATTTGGAACTATTTTGGATTCAAGAGACGATGAGTTATTGACACAGGTACTGAATAAAACATGCACGCTTCAAGATTTGTCGTATCGTCATTGAAATACTGAACAATGTCACTGCACATCACTGATTTATCTAGTCTAGTGAAGTTACAGATGTAGCCTACAGCTGCCTGGTCTGCTTCTTCCTCCTGCAAATGATGATCAGGACATCACTTTCACTGTGAACAAGATGTCCTGTCCAAAATGTCCAGCACAGACGAAGTCGTCTCCTGGCTTACTGACATCAGAAACGGCCAGAAATGTTTTTTCAAGTAGACTCATTGATCGAATTGAATGAAATACACTCTTTATATTTGCACTCTTTCCTTCTTTGTACTGAAACTGCTGCACAACAACATCCCTCAGGATGAATAAAGTTCCAGCTCATCTTAATGAGAATACAGGAAGGAAACAACATTGTTTTACTGATTCAATTACTTCATTCGTTCTGCTTGCCATAAATTTATAGGTTCACAGTGAAACCAGGAAGCTAACCGTAAATCGCGGGGCCCTGATTAAACTTAAATATAATGTGATAACTTAAAGGGACATCTAAAAAATATGTTTTTCCTCCTGCCTGTGGTGCTGTTTATCCATGCAGATTGTTGTGGTGTGTGAGCTGCCGAGTTCTGAAGATATCGGCCGTAGAGACGTCTGTCTTTGCATCGCCGCGCAGAAGGAAGCGTGCATCTATTCATGGATGAGAGGCTTGTGCTCGTGACACTGCAAACATTAATGCTGTCCTCCGTAGCTAAGCTGTAACCTTTCATCCATGAATAGAAGCACGCGTCCTTCTCCACAGTGGCAAGTATAGTTTGGTAGAAAGACAGTAGTTCCTGCATGAAACTGCTCACAACAAGGTCTGTGGACTATCTTGAGTAACTGGGACATGATTTTTGGAATGAGACATTGCTGTTGAATTTTTCAAATGCCTTTTTTTTTTTGGCACTTTGAGCACCACAACCTGAGTGCAATGCTGTTACATCATATTTAGGAGAAGACAGACATCTGGCATCTCCAAAACTCTGCAACTCACACCAAAACCATCTAAGATTGTGGAGTGGACTGTCCCTTTAATAACATACTGTATAGGCACTAGAGGTGTGAATTATTACACGTTTGCTTCAGAAGTAAGGGAAAAAAAAAGCAAAATTAAACTGTCTCTAGTTTATCTATCTATTTACTGTCACTGTCTTCTGAGAGGCTCGTCTTGTCTCCTGCTGTTATCTGGTGTCTCTACAGGTCTCGACGGTATCCTCCAGGCCTCCTCTTCCCCTCCTCTCTCAGGCCAGTAACCACCTTGCAATGTCAATGATTACGCTTGTGATTAGTCTTTCCACTTCAAACGGGCCTGATGTTTACACAGGCCCTGATATGGCGGATGGGATAAAGAGCAGGTAGAGCTTTGTGTTTGTGTTGGTGTGCGTGCGTTTTGGTGTGTAAGTGTGTGTGTGTGTGTGTGTGTGTGAGTGTGTGTGTGTGTATGTGTGTGCCTCGATGGGAGGATGAATGTCATTACGCCCAGACTCTGTGGACATACGATCATAATGACACACCGAATTCCATTCTGCGTATTACAGCTGCTTCTTCCTCACGCTCGCACTCCTCCTCCACCTCCTACGTAGGCCTATAGAAACCGCATTGTGCTGGCTGACATGTGTTGCTGTACATCCAGAATGAGTGCAGTCTTTAGGCAGGAGGAGGTGGTGGGAGGAGAGATTTATTTCTTCAAGGCTTACCTAAGAACTTTGGTGGTTTTGCAACAGACGCTGGAAAAAAAGATCACCAAAACCTTTTTAAAGGCCAATTTACATGTCAGCGTTTTGTTGGACAAAAAGCGCCAAGTCTTCTAATGTCTCACCAGCAGTTTATTGACTTATGCCTCATTCTATCTGTCCTAATGTATGTCTAAGTCTGGGCACAGCCAAGACCTTTACATTATTTTATAAACAAGCTGCTTTTCCCATTTTTTTTAATCTGGAGGCAGAATGAGAAGGACAAAAGTGTGAGGTGTCCCACAGCTGCAGCACTGCAACCTAAATTAGCCCAGACCACATGAAAAGCTGTCGTCTCTATTCCAGGCCGGGGCGGGAAAATTACAGCCCTGCTCTCTCTACTCTAGCATTAAACCTCAATTAGTGCACAACTACACCGATGATGTCATCACCAAGGGACCCAAGAGCCCTGAAAATGAGGGGTGCTTTGCTTTGCAAAGACAGACGCTCGCAAACCACCTCAAAAACTTTCAGGTCCTCCCCGAGCAGTGGTTTGTTTGTTCCGTCTAACTAAGGTGATGTTCTTTTGATTTGGCCTGAAAAAACAAAAGCACAGGAACCTGTGGCCTGCTTTGGCTAAATTTACCAGGAATTTTAATCCTGAGTCGTGACTGGAGGTTTCCCAGGAGACCAGAGGTCAGTAAGGTAGGACAAGAAAAACTCCTGTTTGACCTCCGCTGACCTGGCAGGAGAGAGAGGAGGAAGATGAGGAGGAGGAGGGTGACGGGGGCCTGGCTCCTGTCCAAACACTGACAGTTTTTCTACTGCCTATTAGTCAGAAAAGCAGTTATATCACACAACAAACCTCAGGTAATCAGATGCTTCACTCATTGATGCAGACACTGCACGATTTATTTTCATACATTTGGCGAGATTTCATCAATGATAAGGGACGGCCACTGGTGTGCTTCAGTACTACCAGGTATTCAAAACTTGTTTCACACTATACTTAGGTAGGTTGTCTTGTCAGTGTCGGGACGCTGAATGGGGAATGGTTCTAAATTAGTAAAAACCTGCATTTTGAGGTCATCTGTCTGCAATGAGGAAACCAAGGAGTGACATCAGCATCACAATAAACATGTTTTGGTGCACTTCCACCCTCCACACAGTGGGCAGTAAGCAGAAGTCAGGGTAGACAGAAAAAAAAGGTTTAAAGCTGTCAAAAGTATCGTTATTTTTTTCAATACCATATGTTTGAAATGATGGTCTTTATTGTCCTGCCTAAAATTTGGCTTGCAGCAAAGTCAGACAGTGTTCAGTGACTTTGTCTGTACCAGCACTTTCTGGAGGTTTAAAAAAAAAGAAAAGAAGCTCTTATTCTGTGTGACCACGACTTTCTTTTCTTTTTGTTGTGATACTGAATGAGGATAGAGTATATTTTTATTCATATCAAAGTTCAAAATTCTGGTAACGTGATAACTCTAGTAGAGCTGCAACGAGTAATCAATTATTAATCATTATTATTAATTATTAAATTAATCGACAACTGTTTTGATAATTGACTAATCCCTTGAGTACTTAAAAAAAAGTCAAAATTGTCTGATTTCAGCTTATTAAATAAGAATATTTTTTAATATTTTTTAACTCTTTCATGACAGTCATCTCTTTGGGTTGTGGACAAAACAAAAATTTGAGGACATTTTCTTGGGCTTTTCAGCATTTTCTGACACCAACAACTATTAATCGAGAAAATAATTGACCAATTAATTGACGATGAAAATAATCATTACTTGC
>JAJHUR010093468.1:0-46279 GCA_027495735.1 Lutjanus campechanus | reverse complement strand
CTGGCATGAACACTTGAAAACAGCTATTTAAGTGTGAAAACTCACAGCAGAGCCAAAGTTGCCAGGACGAGCACAAGTGTAGATGTGATACAAACTTTATTTGATCATGAAGCCTAATGTTACACTACAATTCTGTGGTTCACACTGTAGATGGGAGTCTATGTTAACAGTGACAAACAACTAGATCCATGTTATATATGCATGTCTCCACTTCATTAAGCTTTTAGATGTGGTAAAAATACAGTCATCCTTAGTCCTTCAGTTAATTTCAACATTTTGATGGACTTAAAACCCACTGTTTTGTTTGACTGCTGCCCTGGCATTTGGCCTTTGTGCCCTCAAAAAATTGACAACACGAAAGGCCAAGTGGCCTTGCTCCTTAAATGATGACATTAAAGGCCTGGTTCCAGTCTTTGATTATGATTGGCTGAGTCTCATTCAAAGCCAGTAAAACACTCTATAAAGACACACTTGTGACCGCATTACATCAGTATTAGTCAGATTTTGTTGTGAATCTTGATTTACTTCATGGTCTAAGCGTGGATGAGAGGCTGAAAAAGATGGATAGGATATATGAGGAAGGTAAAAAAAGAAAGGAGACAAACTGAAATTAATGAGCAATTTGTAGAGCAGGAAAAGTCATGTAACAGTGCCGGTACCATTAAACAGACCATGTGGCCTTATTTTCAAAATCAAAATGCGGCTAAACCAGGCTCTCCATCCATTTTATGACACTGTAAAAAAAATGGGAAAGGTGAATCCTATGGTTTCAGCCACTATACTGGCTTATGTGTGGGGCTTAACCAGCACATCAAGGTCGTAAATAGCTTCATCATTGATAGCTAACGATGCCTATTAGCTGTCCTAAAAATCACTGTAAATGTACATCTGAAATCTAATTAATCTAATTAATGCAAGCACCTGATAGTTTTACTGAAGTTTATTTAACATTATGAGACATTTAACATTATGGGAACATTGATACTAACGATTTTGTCCTTGGTGTAAAGAGAATAAAGATGAGAGTGTTTGTGTGATGAGGTGACATCGTATTTCAACAAATCAGCAAATTAGAAACCTATGTTATCATCATAAAAACCACTCCACGTCAAAGTCATAATATAGTCAAAATATAGATGATAAAAATGACACTAATGAGAAAAACATCAGACTCAATGTTTCCTATCACTGTAAGGACAGGGCTGTGACGCGAGTATCAAAGTTACAGCACTGACTTACAAAAATCCGTGACCTTAAAAAGCTTAAAAATAGCGCATTCATTTTAAACGAGCCAGCAGGAAACCCCCAGATCTCGTAACTGTGGTCTCACCTCCTTGTATTGCAGCAGGTTGGTTTCACCATGTGCGTCTGTGTTTGACTGCTGAGCTGATGAGGAGGAGAAAACCATCTGTGACTCCAGGCTGAGGGCCAGCTCGGTGTGGTGATGCCGCTCGGCATGGTCACATGGCGTCAACTTGTCCTCATCCTCCACAAAGAGGTCCGCCTCGCTCTGGATTAGCAGCTAGAGAGGGAGGGACGAGGAGGGAGAGAAGAGAGAACAAAAGAAATGGGAGGAAAGGGAGAGAAGTGGATAATGGGAGAGGAAGAAGAAATTGAAGGAACTTGCAACAAAAGAGAACAAAGGAAGCGAGAGGCAAGAGCAAGTGGAGCAGACAAAGAGAAAACAGGAGGAAGGGGAGAAGAGAGAAAACAAAGATGTGATGGCAGAAAACAGAAAAAAATACAAGATAGTAGGCAGTGACATATAAAGGAAGAGGGAGGAAAAAAGAAAAACGACAAGTGAAAGGGAGCAAATATAGTTTATGAAAGAGGTGAATAAAAGTGGAGTGAAGATTGGAAATGTAGTGGTGAAGAGAAATGTGTTCAAACTTTTTATCTTAAAGGATAATATCTGGGTTATTTTTCCCCAGGCTGCCTGTATTAGAATTGAGCTAATTTTTTTTCTTCTTTCATGTCAGGAAGTAGATTTTCTTCCTAATTCAAATGCTGTAAAATCTTGAAAAACAAAGACAGGAAGCACTACTTGGATCTGACAGTAATGAAACACAAAGCAGATGCTCCTGGATGCAAGGACTGGCATAATACTGTCAGACAGATTTTACTGGCTGTAAAGTCTTTGCCAGATCCAATCACACAGAGCACAGACAGATCTGCCACACAGAAAATGAAGCTCATCCTAGTGTGGAGTTTGGTGGGTCACACAGTTTCTCTCACCTCCACACAGCTCTTCATGCCTGCAGCGGCAGCATAGTGCAGACAGGTGCTGTGGTGATTGTCGGTGGCGTTGACATTGGCCTTCTCGTACTGGCCTCCCTCCAGCCTGGCCCCGGTCCAGCTCAAGATCATCTGGCAGCGGGGAAAACCCACAAACACACACAACATTATTCTCAACTTTGTCGAATACAACACACTTTTTCACACCAACATGAACTATACTTTGTCCGTGTGTTTGTACCTGCAGGCAGTCCGCACGACGCTGCTCATCCCTCTGGGGTCGGGCCAGCCGTGGTGACAGCGCTCCCTCTGACAACAGTAGGATCTGTGGGCCTTGGCACAGCACGTGGAGGCACGTCTCATTGTGCACATTACGCTTGTTGGGGTTGCCCTCTTTACTGAACAGGAAGGACCTATGTGATGGAGGCAGCAAAGAAGGGATTAAATAAAACAGAAGAAAGCCTTACTGCAGGTACTGCACATTTGAACCTGTTTTTGAGTTGAAAACTAAATTATATTACTGGAGTGTGATGAAAAACATGTTATTTATTTATTTTAAAAAAAAAAACAGCATTTCATGGGTTGAAAATGGCTCAAATTGTCACCTACTGTTTTCAATCATCCTTAGGCTTACAAGGCAATGAGATGGAGCCAAAGATTTGGGACTGCTCCACGTCATGAAATTTATATTAAAAGAACGCTAGCATTCTCTCATCAGAGTTGGGTGGGCAGCCCACTTTCCCCCAGCCACCGCTCTTGAGTGAGAGTTTGTGAAACAGTGCTCATTTTCAATCACGAAATGATTGAGACTCATCATTCACAGGAGTTTACACTATTTTTTGCAAACCCTCTAGTAACTATTTTTCAAGTTTGCCATTTTTAACAATTTTAGAAGCTCCACCAGACTGCAACAGCAGGGCCATGGCTACTTACTGACACTCCCCTGAAGACACAAACACCAGCGAGAGCAGCCTTTCTGAGCCGCTAACATTAGCTGACCTAACTACAATACAGGTACAACACTGAAACTTTTTGAAGAGGGCTACAACTGTCAGTGCATCTCTGTGTTTCCAATGTTTGTCTGCAGACACACAGTCTGACAGCAGCTGCGCATGGTTGGTTAGCTCTGACTGGTCGCTGTTACAGCCACAAAGAGCGGTGGTCGCTGTCATAGCCACGCCCTCTACAGTACTTGTCCTGTGCATCGCCAACCCGCCCCCCTCCTCAACCCTTTGCCCTCTTTTTAGCATTTTTCAAAATTATGCTGTGGGTGGAGTTAGGCTCAGACCTGGGGGTGCAGTTATGCTTGGATGGACAAAACTAGCTCAGAGAAGTGCAGAGGTGAGGTGGATGGAGAGGAAAGAATTGATAACAATGGGAAGAAGGCTTAAACGAGAGGGGGAAAGGTAAGGTTGAAGAGAAAAGTGAAGGATACTTACAGTAAGAGAGGGACATGTGTGGAGGATGAGTGAAGATGATATGAGAATAAAGAATGGTGGGGACATGGATTGTGCGGTAAGTGTTGGTGGGTAAGAAGAGCAGCGCAGGGAGGAGAAGAAAGACGATAGAATATTGACTATTTCTGTTTAACATCTCTGAGATAATGGACATGCTGGCTGGCGGGTACACACACGCATACACACAGTGATGGATGTGCCAGTTGCACTCTGAGCCAGGCTGTGGTTGCAGTTCTGTTTAGTAAATAGTTTTTCTCTGCTCTTTGTCTGTCAAAACCTCCATTTACTGATTAGGTCTCAACTCTTTAATTTGGCCCCACCTGTTTTTTTTTCCATCTTCAAGTTTCTTTTTTTTTCTTTCATTATTAAAACTTCCATCTCTCTTTTTCTCTGTTAGTTGTTTTTGTCTCCCTCTCTACAATGTCTTTTTTAAATTGTCTTTCATCTGTCTTCCATCATGCAACGATCAATTCATCGATCAGTCGCTCCAACGAAAATTAATTTCCAACCGATTAATTGTTTCAGTCATTTTCCATGCAAGAATATTTGCTGGTTCCAGCCTCTTAAATGTATGAATTTTCTGCTTTTCTTTGTCATTTATGACAGTAATTGAAGAGTCTTTGGGTTCTAGACTGTTGGTGGCTGGTTGGACAAACAAAGCAATTTGAAGATGAGCATTTCTTGACATTTTATAGCCTAAACTATTAATTGTAAAAGGAATCAGCAGATTATTAGATAAGATAAGATTAGATTAGATTATGAAAATAATAATTAGTTGCAGCCCTATTTCACACCCTCTTCTACATTATCCTACGGCAGCTGCATGTTAAAGGACCAGTGTGTAGGATTTAGCATGTGGGAAAAACTACAGCAGCCACAAAACTCGCACATAACACGCAATGCCGTATCTGGAGCCAGTGCAGTGTTTGGCTTACCTGCTCTGAACTACTGTAGAAACATGGCGGTGCAAAAACAAAATTCTTATTTTCAGGTGATTATACACTAATGAAAACATACTTATGAATATTATATTACATTTCTGCCATATTCTGCCAAATTATTTCTTACACACTAGACCTTTAAACTGAAGATAAAAATCTGTTTTTTGTCAGCAGTATAGAATGAAACAGACTTCTCACTAATGCAAATTCAACAAAAAATAAGAAAATAATAGGATGTCATTCGATTTCCACTAGTTGAATACGCAGAAAAAAAATGTAGCAAAGCCTCTCCCGCTCTGCTTTGGAGGATAAATCTGGACACAGCGGCGGCAGCAGCAGCTACTATTGAATTAGTGTTTGAATGTTTCCTCATTGTGCAGCCTTTCAGCCTATTCTTCCACGGCTGTCCTGCTCTTCCACTTTTGACCTTCTTATCCTGTCAGCCACAAGCCCCTGCAGCCTCCCCCTAATGACAGTGCACTGCCAATTCACCCACACAGCAATAATCACTAATTATTCCCCTCTCAACTACAACCCAACACCCCCCACCACCTCTACATGCACATACACACATACACAAAGCCCCACGTTCAGGATGGATGGCCCTAATATCAGTCTACTAGAAACAACAGGCTTGGGGATGTCGCACTAGTCGAGTACAAAGCTGTTCAGACCATGCAGTAATTTGAAGAGGGCTTGAAATGGTAAGGTAAAATGTACTGAAAAATGTTCATGAAAACAGTAATCGTTTTATCCTTATGTCCAGGAAAACATAGGATATGATATGTCAAAAGAGTGAGGAAGGAAGTCGGCGCACATGACTGTATGTAACATGAATAAAACTTTATTACTTTAATATTATCTTGTTCGTGAACACAATTTCAGCCCGAGTCACCTCAGATAGATTTTCATCAGCTATGGTGGTTGTTTAAATGAGAAGATAACAACTCTCATGATCCTATGCTGCTTTATTGCATCATCAAACTACGGGTTTTATTGTTTTAATGTACTGAGACTCATAGAGGCAGAATTTACATACTGTACTTTTAATCATTGCAGTATTCATTTAAATTATGAATTAGTTTGTAGTGTGTAACCAGAGAGGATTCAAACATCTCCGATGGCTTGAAAACACACATAAAAATGAGAAGGGAAGTTATTGGGAAGTTGCTGTATGCCTTGGCCTTCTTCAAACAACAGGAAATCAACTGTTCACAATGAGTAACTGAGTCAAAGTTGTTATTTACATATTTCTAAGACTGTGTCCTCAGTTGTTGTGGAGGAAGGGTTACACTTCCTGAACTACACCCAGTTTTCCAGTAATAGGCCTACTTGTGATTTCCCAGTTTGCACATCTCATGGGATAGCTCGTCAATTCGACCCATGGAGACAACAAGAAGAAAGTGAATATACCTGGAGCAGATACACGTTAAAAATAATCTAAAAAACAGACCCTGCATCTATCTACCATCTGCCCACGCTTGTCCTCCATGAGTCTTTATTTTGTCTGAGATTTCTCAGCCGTCTATCTGCCTGCCTCTGTCCAATCGAGCTGCTGGAACAAAGCAGCATTTCCTCTGATACTTATCAGGAGCAGAGCACTGCCGTTCAGCACGCCTCTCTGGACCATTATAGGTTAGTAGGAAGGGACACAAATAGCACACCATGATTCACTGTGTTATATTCACAGACTCGGACACATTAAGCAGTTGTGGAGTCACAGTTTTCCCCCCTTAAAACACGCACACATGCACGTGTGCACACATGCAGATGCACAGATAATTGACTGGCCTTTTCAAACTGCTTCCTCTGACCCCCCCCCCTCCTGTAATCATGGAAAGAAAGGGCATGAGAGGAAGAGTGTGAGGAGAAGGAGGAGGTGAAGACGGCTATTGAGTCACTGAATCAGCTGTCTCGGTCATGGCCAGCAGTCTGATTATCCCTGCAGGGGGTAAAAAGACACACTGGTGTCCTGCTCTCTGAATGGTTTTTAGTTTGACCCCTTTCGTTTAGGTTGTGTTAGACTCAGTGACTCCCCTTTATTGTTTCTCTTCAGACATCATCCACAGGAGGGTGTGCTGGTGTGTGTTTTACACCTGTTTCAATCAATTATGCATGCAAGGAAACTCCTTACAGCAAAATAATCCTACAATAAATTCAAATCTGTCATGACTAATCTTAAAGTAGCACTGCAGCGTTTAAGCTTTGCACTTTCATTAAAGGGATAGGCTGAATTATTTTAAGTGTGGTTGTATGAGGTGCTTATCCATAGTCAGTATATTACCTACAGTAGATGGCGGTCAACATGCCAGCAATTTGGAGAAGCAGGGAGCATGCAAATTAAGCAAGATTGTTTGTGTTACTGTGTGAGTTTGGTGAATCTGAATCAGCCTTTTAAAACACAGAAGTCACAAACAAACTAACAGATCGAGGCAGCGGTAGACCAGAAAGTCCCGTGTTCTGCAATGTAAAATTACTGTTTTTCCTTAAGGAGCCTGTTTGCATTGGAGAAAGTGATATTTGTCTCACATAACAGTGATTTCCTATCAGGAAATGCTCTCTGACGACAGGTAAACCCGTGAAAATACTCTATAGCGTACACTTCACCTGATACTGATTTTTCAGGTTACCATTTTTTAAGTGGCTAAAATATGTTTTGTTGCTGAATCTGTCCACAGCAATTCATTGCTTAGCTTCCGTGCTGGTGCTCATTTCTCCCAAAGTGGGGGTGTGTTGACCGCCATCTACTGCAGGTAATACACTGACTACTGATAAGTACCTCATAAGACCACACTTCAAACAATCTGAACTATCTCTTTAGGTTGAGTGATGCATAAGAAAGAGATTAAAAAGAGGGCTCAACATCTGCACAGCAGGAGCAGAGATATGACGACTTTTCCTCCTTAGTAAGGGACAAGCTCCAGTGAAACAACTGTTTTTTTTGTTTGGCCAACTCTGCCTCCTAAACCATCTTTCAAACTTTACATCCCAAGTTTATGATACATGCTTTCTGATGTAAATTTGAAGGCCAACTTGAGAAAACCCTGATGAAATCATGAGTTATTTTCTCAAACTCTAGAACCACAGAAGACCATTACACAGCTATTCTCACAGGCTGAGTAGTACTTCTCATGGTGAGTACACTGAACTTCATGCGTGAAATTGGAGGAGTGCCGATTTCATGTTTGCTTTTTGTTGAAACTCACATTTTCTCCAGTAATTGGTCCTTTCTGAGGTTACAGTTTACAGTTTTGTTTATAAGTGTTGGTGCGGCAGGTCTAATTGTGTCTGATTGCCAATGTTCCTCACGACTAATGCACTCTGTTTGTGGCTCTGTCTGGCATATGTCAACAATACTTTTGAGACTGGCCCTGTACAATAAGTACAATAAGTCATCTTTGCCTTAAAACCACAATTATGAAAATGGTGTCTCTCAGAAATTTATCAAAGCTGACATACTGCTAATTGTTATTCAGTTTAATATGACTCACTGGCATAACTGCCTTTGTGGTTGTATTGGATAACTGGATAACAACATTATAAGCCGCAGCCTCAAAAATGACAGTTGAATTCAATCAACAGCTCTGTCATTTTAAACCAATTGCAAGCCACAAACATCTTTTTTTTTTTACCTGAGCAGACGTGTCATGGCGTGGCGGCAGACATAGTGCAGAGGAGTGTTGTGCTGGTACTGCTCTCCGTACGATGCGTTTGGGTCCAGGCCATCCCTGAACTGAGGGTTGCCCTCATACAGCTGCCAGGCCAGGGCCTCGTCGCCGCCCACCAGGGCCTTGCGGAACTTGGTGGCTGTGTTGCCCATGGCTTCAAGCTTGCAATGGGCCACCGAAAGCGAGCTGTGGCAGATGCCCGTCTGCCCGCCTGCCTATGCCTCCTCCCTCCTCCTCCTCCTCCTCTTCCTCCTCCCCCGTTCACCACAGGTCACAACTTAGAGCAACATGGTTCAGTGTTTTCCTACCCTGTAAGTTAAAGAGAGTGAGAGAGAGAGAGCTTGATTAAAGGAAAAAGATGGTGGAAAGAGGGACATGAGAAGAGGAAAGAATTAGAATGGGTGGAAAAAAAAGGCTGGTGAAGGTAGGAAAAATAGAGAAAAACACCAAGACTGAAGTAGGGAGACAGATGGAAAAGGAGAGACAGAGAGGGCAGCTCGATCAATCAGTCCATCCATCGATCAGCTGATGTGCTGCAGGGAGGATGTTATCTTACCGGAAATAGGGGGGGAAAAAGAGGGACAGAATAGAAGAAAGAAGCTAGAAAGACAAAGAGAGATAATTATAAAGAGGGCAGACAAGAGGGGAAGGTTAATGATATCCAAGCCATCGATTTGTTAGTCAGTTGATGAAAGGCACGGTCAATATTACCACAGCTGGCCACTGCCGGGTCCAGTTAGCTTGCCGTTTGTGAGGAATTTGCATATTTTAGGCTGTTTACATGCTTGTCTGCCACTGGAGATACGAGAGTCTGACTGAGTGTGTGTTAAACCATGCAGCACTAATACACTGGGCCCAAACCAGTTTTACTTTGCCTCTCAGGCACTAAACCAAAGAATCGGAGGAATCACAGCTATGGCTGCTGCAGCTGAGGTTACTCTAGCAGCAACAGCTTCTAAACCTCCTGCAGAGTCACACATGTTATCATGATCTTTTCATTATCTTTCTGTCAATTTTTAATCTACTTTGGTACAACAAGTAGAGACAGACAGTTATACTAGCCAGCCGATATTGGCCTTTCACAGCTATGTCAGTCTATACGGATATTGGCATAAATGGTGTCTGATATGGAAACTGTTTTTGACAGAACATAATGCCGGATGTTTTTTCTTTTGAGGGGATTTTTTTAGTGTTATAGGCAGCATTTTATGGGCTGCATTTTATATATATATTTGATTATTTTTCTTAAAGTTATATCTCTAACATTTACACATTAAAATGTCTACAAATGCTTGATATATGTTATATATTTCGTGAAGCATGTACATACGTGATGATTCCCATCATGTTCAAATGCAGAGAAATCCATAATTTATTCAAGGTCATGGCCTGTTTCCTTTTAGCCATTGCAAGCTAGCTGCCAGATGTTTTAACTTCCTGGGAAAAACGGGATATGCCGGATACGTCATAAAGTGAGGAAGGACTTTGGCAAATGTGAGTTAACGTAATATGAATGAAGAAGAGATTTTGATCAGAAATGGTGGTTGTTTAAAAGTGATACTCCCATTATCTGTAAAGTTTCCCCAAGTTCTCAAGTACTGCACCATTGCTAACTTATGCCATATAATCCACGGAGCCCAACTGAGCTGCTAGAGGAAAAGGGCTATATGGACACAAAACCGAATAGTGTTGAAGCTGCATACATCCATGGGAAAAGGCATATATTACAAGATTGATCTCAGATATTGGATTACTTAAATGAAGATCTATTTTTTAACCTAGCCTTCTGACAAGCACTCTTAATCTCCCAAAAACTAATACAACATGCACAACAAGAGTAATAACAGCCTGGTGAAAAGGAGCAGATTTGAGAAACAAACACTAATTTTTCTTGTCACTCTCTGGACATAGTCACTATCTTTATCAGTGTGTTCTACTTCGTTTCCTTCCTCATCCTCCCCATCTCTCTGTATTTCTTTTTCTTTCTCACACACACACACACACACACACACACACACACACACAGAGTTTATCCTGTCTTTAACACACAAACACACACACCATTACATCCTGTAATGAGTGGAGTCTGTATGTGAGCGCATGTGTCTGTGTGTGTATGTGTGTTGGGCCGCTGAGGGTATCATTACAGTCTTCATTCTATGGCCATCTGTCTGGCCCTCACAAAGAGCCTCTTTTAGCCCCGGCTACAGTTGGCCGCTGGCTGGCCGGGCTCTGGAACATTTGAATAACGTGGCTGGCTGCCTCCCCTCTTCTGCCTCCCATTTCTATGCAGTGACAGACAGGGACACAGTCAGGGAAAACACACACTGACAGACGGAGACATACAGGCCGCACAGAAGCTGCGACCACTGGCGAATAATAGCCAGCATCTTTTAAGTTCTGCTCCTGGAATGTATTCAATAGACCGGACCCTGTGTGTGTGTGTGTGTGTGTGTGTGTGTGTGTGTGTGTGTGTGTGTGTGTGTGTGTATCTGGAGGGGTGGTGGTGGTAAGGAGGGGGGGTTACTATAGTTAATAGGTCAGTCTGTCTGCTTGGCTCTGTTTTGTGCACACTGGTTTACTTCCAGTTCACTTCACTCCTCTGTATCTCTGCCAGTTTCTCTCTGTCTCTCATACTAAATAAGGACAGGAAGTTGGGACATGGAGGAACTTTGGAATTCCAGGGATGGCAAGTCCTGCTATTTGCACTTGGCAGTGACAGTACAATTATGTACTATTACGAAAGCTCTTTGAGCCTTCACGTCATTCAGTGGTCGGGGCGATGAGGCTAAGGAAGAATTTCACTCCTTGATGACTGAACACTTGTCCTATTATCCTTAAATCCAGCCAAGAACAAAAGGTGATTATGAATTATGTCTGAAAATAAACAATTTTAAGTTACACTTGTACCAGAGATCTGCACAGATTGGGCCTCTATCACATATGGTATTTCCCATTTTTGGCCATGTGATAACTGAGACTTAATGACTCATGAGCTCAAGAATCCCAAACACATGAATCTTGTCTGATGATCTCTGCTGACAGGAACTCAACTTATGGTGCTCTTGGTTTCTCAAAATCACAGCCAGCAATACTTACATTTATACAAAATATAACATATATGTTTTATAAGTAATATAGTGGGTTATGATTATATTTTGAGTCTATGTCTATGTCCTTTTCATATACATGTGAATAAAGTACATATTATTGTGTGAAGATTTGCTGCTTGTCTCTGTTGTATATTACTTAAAATTAACCTTTAAGTTTTAGCTGCTGGTTGAACAAAATATGACATTTGAAGATTGAAGGAAATTGTGTTGAGCAGTACTTTCTGACATTTTCTTGGTTAAATTGTTAATATATTAATAAAGAAAATAGATTAGGTCTGTAAATATCAATTATTTTAATTGCGGCAAAATGTAACAATTATTTTCACAAATAATCTCCTAATTGTTTGATGTCTTAACAGGTCTTGTTCTGCCTGAAAAAACAAAACAAAACGAAACAAAGATATTCGGTTTACAACGATATAGAACCAATAAAAAAAAAGCAAATACACACTTTTGAGAAGACTGAACTTGAGAGTGTTTGGTAGCTATGATTGAGATTGATGATTACAAATGATTACAAAACAGAAGTTGCTGATTCATTTTCTGGTGATAGACTAACTGACTAATTCTTTCAGATCTAATGAAAACAAATCATTAGTATTAGTCCCACCATGAGGTCAGTCCGTCATATCAAGATATTAATGTCATACTGATATATATCTCAGCTCTATGATAAGTTTGACCGGTCCTACTAAATCCAGCTACAGCTGTGAATTATCATAAACTAAATCCAAACAATAACACAGCATTTCAGTCCATTAATCAAAGTCCTGCACAAATTAGTTCAAAATTAATTCCACCTCAACAACTACAAGAGTAAAATCCTGCTTTTACAATTCTGCATGAGAAATAATAACAAATTTATATAGTACATAATAGAACAACAGTCCCTGGGAACATTTTCTGCATTGAGTACTTTAACTTTGAATACTTTAAATACATTTTGCTGATAATACATACATACTTTTACTTTAGTGACATTTTACTTGTAACTATAACAGTGTATGGCTGCATGCCATGAAAGGTTTATTGTTACAACAAGATATTTTTCACATTATAACAAGTTAAAAGAAACTTTTCTTGTTACAAAAAATGAATTATTAAAATTATTTATCTTGTTATAATGTGAAAAGTGTTAAGATATAACTTCACAACTTACATTGTATAACGTGAAACTTTTCATGCTATAACATGAAATGCTTCATCATATAAGATAAACAAGATAAACAAGATAAAAACAAAAGTTTCTTCTCATAACAGTTATCACATTATAAGATGAAACTTCACGTTATAACAAGATAAATAGCACATTGTTATAAAGGTTTTTGTTATGAGGTGATAATGTTGCTTGGGTAATCAGTGATAATATCTTGTTATAACATTAAAATATTTTGTTATAACTGTAAGCTTTTCACTATATAGTGTGATATTGATCTGCCTTTCTTTTTCTGGCGTGGCAGCAATACACTTCTGTATGTAGCAGATTATTTTCACAGTGCATTATTATTACTTTCACTTAAGTAACATTTTACTTGTGGCAGATTATATTTATAGTGGGGTGCTAGTTCTTTTACTTAAGTAACATTTTGCTTGTAACATCATTTTCACAGTGGGGTGTTAATATCTTTACTTTAGTAACATTTAACTCAAAACAGAGTATTTTCAGTGTGGTAGTACCTGAATACTTTTTCCACCACTAGTTACATGTCTTTAAAACAATAGCCACCCACTGTGGTGTCTTTACAGTTATCAAAACTTGCTGTCAGCTGATACACATCAAGTCAAACAGCTAAGACACAGCATGGGTGGATCATGCTGCTGTATAAACTGTCAGGTTGTCAAAAGAGACATAAAACTTACATGAAGGAGCCAAAGTCAGGCAAGAGCTGCATAATGAGATACAGCGCAAGTAACTTCAAAAGCACTTCGGCATTTACCAAAATTAGCTAGGTCACCGTGTATCAGCTAAATAATCAGGTCAGACCTCGTGTGGTTACCCCTGAAGAAGTGTGTCAGCATGAAATGGAGCACAAAACAAACAGCAGCCGACTTCTCTGTGCATGTTTCTGTCCATGCGGCCCCTCGGTTAAAGCTCCTTTGTTCAACACACTGACAGACAGTCTGTGTGAATTACTAACACAACTAGAAAGCCTCTGTTAGGTGTACCTTGCTCGAAATGCTGCCGACAAAACCTTTTTCCTTGTGTGTTAACGTTCTCAAACGACTGCCTGGGAAAACGTTAACACCCAAAGCAGCAGCCTACCTTGCTGCCGCTGCTACTGAAGCTAGCAAACCGTCTGTTTCTCTCAGGTTAGCGCGTTATGTTAGCCTCAACTACCTACCCTACAGCAGCACAACATCTCAAATCTCCGCCGTTTTACTTACACTGTCGTTTCACTCGGCCACTAGTCGCACATTCGGACACCTTCGTAGATCGAGGGCCATTATCTTATCACTGTCATTCGCATCCCCGGCTGCTTTTCCGCTGAACCATCCTCTCTGCCACCCGGACCCGGCGGGGACGATGGTTGGTGATGCTGCTGAGAGAGCGGAGGGGCGAGACTGACTGACTGGATCGCTTCAGTATGTTGTTGTGGCTGCCAAAGAGAAAAACGTACTGCGCATGCCCAGCACCAACTGTCACACGGAGGGCTCTCACCCGATTGGTCGGTTGTCTGGGTTCTCTCGGTGGTTTTGTTTGGTTTACTGTAACCCCTTTTTTTCAATGTATTTATAGTATTTTAGCTGATGAGTTTATATATTTCTATATATTAACATAAATATATAAACAATTTTGGAGCGCATAAAAATATATATATTTTATGTTTATGACAGATTTACATTCTTAAAGAGACAGTATATCCCCAAATGAAATATACATATTTTTCCACTTAGTCGTAGTACTGTCCATCCATCTATATTTTTTGGTGTGAGTTTCTGAGTTTTGTAGATATCTGCCTTCTGCACTGAATGCTTCAAAGCTTTTGTTTGGCAAGTATTTGGGCATCTGACATCCCTCTCACTCACAGTGGAACAAGAGATGGTCACACTTAAAAGATTCGCTGTTGATTATTACTGAAGCTCTGAAGGCCTAAATATGACATTTGTGCAGCCTTACTTTGCTCAGATATAATGGAACTAGAGGGCACTCAGCTTGTTGCACTTGAACAACTGAACAGCAATGTCTCTTTCCAGAGATCATTCCTCTGATCAAGACAATGCACAGACCTTGTTGTGAGCACTTTTGTGTAGGAACTATTTCATTCTGAATAATTGTTTTGAGTATTTTTTAAGAAACAAAAAAAGTCCAAAATCAGTGTGTTTGGTCTTTTATGACAGTAAACTAAATATCAGTTTCGGTTTTGGACAAAACAAGATGTGAGGAAGTCACCCTGGGCTTGAGGGAACAGTAATCCCCATTTCAGACAGATTAATAATGAAAATAATCATTTGTTTCAGTTTATTAGTCACTACAGCTATCAAATAAATACTGAATACTATTTGCATCTGAATTGTAGAGGAGCATGAAATAGTATAAACTGGAGGTAAAGTAGCTGAGTAAGTGTACTTAATTACATTCCACCTCAAAATCAAAAAGCGGTCAGACTTGTAGTATTCTGAGCATGTCTGTTGTAACCACTGCGTATTGTGATGACGTAAGCAAGGTGCGCAAGAGCCACAGGTGTAAAACAAAACGGACAATAAAGTTGGAGGCATACGTTCGCCCCAGTGAGACCGAGATAAACTGTTCTGTTTATTTAGACAACTAACTGTCAATAACACAGGAATAATACAAGACTCAATTCTTTAACAACAACAATACAAAAATAACTGAAATATTTACCACAGCTATCTTAAGATTGCTCCTGCTGGTATGTCATTTTGCTCACTTAACATAAACTTTGATACAAATAAAGAAACAAAAATACCAGGAACCTAGGGTCTAGGGTTGGGTACTGAATCATATGCAAATATGATTATAGAGTGTGGTCTAGACCTACTCTATATGTAAAGTGTCTTGAGACAACTTTGTTGTGAATTGGCGCTATATAAATAAAATTTGATTTGATTTGATTTGATGAACTTTGATACTTTTATGGCACTGACCGAATTGTTTATTTACTTGTCATTCAATACCAAAATTTGATACCTAAGAAGTTTTGACAGTTATTTATGATGTTTATATAGGCTAATACTGCACAGATATTAATTTTTCTTCTATTTTAGTCTAGTTGTACAAGTTGAGTTGAGTGCTCAGAGTAAAAACTGTTCATGGATTTGGTTGTTTTTTTAAAAAGTATTGTTCAGGAATCGGTATCAAAGAAAGGTATTGTACCAGTACTGAAAATTTGTGAACAATACCCAGCCCAGTATGCGCCCCCCTCATAATACACTATTAACTGACATAACATCTTTACAATATTAGGGAAAAAGGGAATGTATGCACAACATGTCACTGTCAGTCTCTCTTTAACACACGCACACACACTCTAGTCAGCATCTTGACAGAGATATCCCTTAGTGCAGGCCTCACACAGGTCATTCCTATGTGGTTTGGTGTGCTTCTTTTTAGAAGAGCCCTCAGCACCTCCGTCAACCTTTTCACCGTAGCAGTTCTTCCGGATTTTGCAGATCAGCCTGCGCAAGCCTTCTTCCACCTCTTTCTTGGAAAAACTTGGGAGATAAAAGTCACCCCTGCAAGAGCGGCAAGCCTGTCTAAAGGGCCGCATGATCACTGTACCCTGGTTACCCCTCAGCATGTAGCGGAACAAAACCGAAATCATTGCTGAAGACCAGGTATGGGAGCAGGAGCAACACTTGAATCTATGGAAGAAATGAGAAGACAACAAATGAGAATCAGAGGCATCAGGGTTATTTAGTTAATTTTTCATTTAAACTGAAAACCAATCTTCCCTTAACTTTGTATGCTAAATGTAACTATACACATTTACTTATTTACATTTATGCACATTTAGTTACTTGTTACTTTGCAGATTTAGAATATTAATGAACATAAATCAGCTCAGAAATTATGATATGCTATAGGTTAAGCTATCCAGCAGTATACAAATTAATTAAAACATTAAGGTGTGCAACATTAAGGTGTATCAGCCAATCCAGTTTTAAAATCTACTGAGTTGCCTTAAAGCAGGATGACTTGTCCTGTTTAACCAGGGTGCAGTACCAGGCTTTTCCACAGAATGACACTGTTTTACAATAATATTGCACATGAACTTATCTCTATCACAAAATCATGTCATCATCAGGGTGTCTACATCAGTTAAATGTTTTAATATGTCCAGCTTAATTAAATCTAAGGTCAATTTTACAAAAAAAAACAAACAAACGTCAATCTGTTCTCAGTAAATACATATATTTATATTGTCAGTTCAAAATTATTTGGCAAAATAATCATAAACAGTTAAGTTAAAGAATATTTGTCCTTAATCCTTAGTCCTTAGATTTTGTCCTTAATCATATTAATTGCTACGGTGATCACCAGGGGACAAAATTTGTGAACATGAGTAGCAAAGACCTTGTTCATTTCAAGAATAAATGCTCAAGCATTTTCTGCTTTCAAGTACTTTGCTTGCAGCATTCAATATTTTAAAACCGTCCTAAATAATATTTAAGACTGTTTCAGACTTTGTGAGGCCTTTTAGTAGTAAATGTGAATTTAAGACATTTTAAGACTTTAATGACCAGTAGTCATGCTGAATTCATAAGTCCTGGGCTGACATGAAGATGCTACAGGAATGAATGAGGAGTCAGAGGAGCATAACAATACAACCTATATGTATTCAGCCAACAACTATAACCAAGAAGTTTTCACCCTCCTCGACCTGAATGCACTACTGTATTTCATTTAAAGTTAAACACTTGATGCTTTGAGAAATAGAAGAATACATACTTTCCAAATGTATAATGAGTGTGGACCTTCCATCCTCTCTTTTGCTCCTCCTTAGTGACCTCTTTTGTCTGGTTGTAGTCAAAGCTGATAGTCCACTTGTGTCCATAGTCCAGCTCATTAGCCAGCAGTTCTTTAAATGTCTCCATCCACATGGAATAAACCGAGTCTGCGTGAGTGGAAATTAAAAAATAAATAAATAAATAAAACACTGAGGAAAAACTCAACACTGCCCTGGGTTACACCAACAATGATAATTTAATCTTAAATTAGTTCTAATTAGAGTTCAGTAAAACTATATTTAACATGAGTACATTCAGATTAAGATAAATTAAGCAGAGCTCAACAATTAAAAACTACTCTTTCTTCAGTAAGTCCAAGTTTAGTGATATAAGTCAAAATTAACTGAGGGTGGAGGACAAAAATTATGAGTTTAATCAAAACGGAAAAACTATTTCCCCGCTCTGTATTCCTAAACAAAATATTACACTGTTAGCTGAAACTGCTGGCTAAAAATAATAATAATAATAATAATAACAGAATGTTACAGTGTCCTAGCTAGTTACAATGCCAAAAAAGTTATGTTTGTTACTCTGCAAAAAAAAAGTTATAGTGTTTACTTGCCAATTTAAAAAAATACCTAACTCACAGCACATGGAAGGAAAAAATCAACAACGCTTTAAGTAAAAAACAAACAAACAAACAAACAAAAACATGAACACTGGAGATGTTTGATGTTATGATGTTATAAATATTTGATAGCACCAAATTATAGTTTTCAAGCATATTAACGTAGCCTGTTGCACGAAAAGTCTTTTGTGTTACCTGTGGACTTGCTCATGTTTTTTTGCTGGTCTGATATCTGATGACTTTCTGACAGATGAGTTTGTCCGACATTTGACTAAATGTCGCTCTGCAGTCGCTCTGCAGCGCACGGTCACACGAACCGTGATGATCTGGATGGTTTTAGGTTGAGGGTCACTGTGGGCGGGGTAAGTAACGACAAGGCACTATCATTTTGTCATGTCTCATGACATAAGTCTTCTTTTTTCTTTATTTCAATAACAGTACAGTTAGCCACCGCCAACAGGGGATACTTGGATGTGTGTCGTGCAGGAGGAAGGATTACTCAGGACAAGGAATATCAGGTTTAGTGCTGGAACTTTGCAAAGGTTGTACAGTCTGGGAACGCTCTAACTCCAGTGCAGACGAACTTCTAGAGTCCACACCAGATCACAACAACAACGACATGTACAAAAACGAAAGTGAAACTTAAAGCTGCTACGTAGTTCCGGCGGGGGTAACAGCTCCATAACAAATATTGTTATTATCTCGACATGACTGTATTATTTAAAACATGACAACAGGTTTTACTTAATAACATGGGGTATATGAACAACAACAACAATAATAGTACCAGTATGACAGTACAAACTGTAAAAGTACATTCAGCATCAAACAAACAAGAGAGAAGCGATGAAGAAGAAAAGACAGCATGGAGAGTATCATATAGCAAAGGCTAATGAAAACACAAATCAAACAAAGTAAATTAAAGAAAGAAAACATAAAAATAAATAAAATTAAATTAAAGAAACTAAAGAACGCAAGTGTAACAGAAAATTCCCTTTATGTCACAAATTCACAAAGTGATTACAGACATTAGTGGTTTAATGGTTTTTTGAGAGTTCATACCTCTATTAGATGAGGAACAAACTGAGCTGGGTCAGGGGTCAACCTCGACAGGGGCAGAGAGTGTTCAATATACCTAAATGACATGAACATACCTGGAATAGTGTCAAAAACTACAGAAAATTCTTTTTGGGTTATAGGTACATTATGTCTATTAGAATATAGTCTGTCTATAAGTATATTCTGTCTTATATTAAGGGGATGTTCTCATACGGACGTGACGTTACGTGAAAACTATGAGCATGTTACCATGGCTGCTACTTTGGAAAACGAAACTCGACTATACTTTAATTTTCCTTTTACAATAGATATTTATGTAGTGAGGTGTTCAGGCATTGCATCATGTGTGGAACCCAAAACCCCACGGAAAGGCTGTAATGGATTATCACATGTGTCAAAAATATTATTCAATATCAACAAGCAATGCTGCCCTACAAAGGCAGAGAGTAGTAACTTTAAAAAGTTGAAGTTAGGGGTGAAAGGGGATTTAAAGTTTTCAAGCTGAGTTAACTGTAATGGATAACAAACATAATTGACAAAAAACCTTTGGAAAAACCTCAGGAATTATGACTTAAGCATCAGTAGAAAGTAATAAACAAATTCTGTTCTTTCAGCTTGATACTGATGATAATGATAATTACCTTTAGATAAATATTATGCATTAATTAACACCTTTATATGTTTAAATAACTGATTAAAAGCAACTTCACCACACCAAATAGTGAATTTGATGACTCAAATTTCTTTCTCCATCACTGGGTTTTCTGTATTATTAATGTGGGATAACAAACTAATTTATCTATGTCAGTTCAGTCAATGCTAGCTTTAGCCAGATTTGGCTTTAGCTAGCTGTGTAGTCGACCTTTTAGTTTGATTTTTGGCTCTGTTTGTTGTTTTAACTGTACATTTAACATGCAGGTTTCTTTGGAATTATGCATTGGGCAAAATAAATGTCAACAAGATGTT
Organism: Lutjanus campechanus; assembly: GCA_027495735.1. Lineage (NCBI taxonomy): Eukaryota > Metazoa > Chordata > Actinopteri > Lutjaniformes > Lutjanidae > Lutjanus > Lutjanus campechanus. The sequence continues at coordinate 26,302 of JAJHUR010093468.1, read as the reverse complement.
GAGCTTAACTAAGTTTTGACTAAATACAGTATGTAGTCACTGCATTTTGGCTTTGTGGGGCAGAATGGTGTGAAAAGAAACATCAAGTTCATTAATGTCCTTTAATCTTCACTCAGCACAAAAGTCAGAATGTGACCTTTATTTATCCCTATCCCCCAGAGGGCCAATCTTGCCATTTAAGATAAAGTATAAATAATATTTAGGTTAAAATAGTGCATTTGATATAAAAACACCTGTTGCTCAACCAGTTACCCAGCTGAAATCAGAAGAAATCAACAATGAATCAAAATTAAGTTCACGTTTCACAGTTTCACATGCATGCAGTGTACAGCATTTCTTTTTGTGCCCCCAGATTTATTTAACCTATAAATTCCCCACAATTTACACTCAAACATCTTTCTCCTTTATCGTGTAATCTTGGTGTAAATAATACTCCTCCAAATCAATTAAAACTTCTGAAAATGTTCTTTCTCTTCTGTGCTAGTAGGTGCATTTTTATTAAGGTTGGAGTCGGAGGAGCCGCCCAGCATGACACAGTGGATAAGTAGTGTGTTACAGTTCATGCGTCATGAAGTTCTCAGGAACCTCTTCAGTTTGGAGTGTTTTTATAACTTATGAAGGACCTGACTGACCTGATTATTTGCAAATGATAACATCAGGACTCTGTGGTCTTGGGCGTGGGGATAAAAGATGTTTTATTTTCAGTGAATTGTGTTTATACATTCCTGTTGAGTGTTGTCATTGGCTTTGTCATCTGTCAAGTTTCTCATGAACTGTAAACCTGACAATGTTCAGATTTTTTTTAAAAAAGGAAGAAGAAGTAAACACAACACAACAAATATGATTATTTATTTGTTACACGGCCTTGTTAAAAGCTCAATTCTGATTGGTCAATCACAGCATATTAAGGTTCATTATCTCTTTATAGAGGACTGTTGCTATGTTCAACAGACTGTTGCTATGAAGAGCGGGCCGTTGCTATGGATGCAGTTCTAGTCATAGATGCCAGAAAATCATTTTGAAATTAATATTTTGTGTCAAATTACTGCTTTTTTTGGTCGGCAACCAAAATAATGTACAGTGAGCAGGTCATTCTTGTGAAATTACCTCCCTCAGGGTGATTCAAGACACCTCCGCTCAGCCTCGAGATCCTCCATCAATCTTTCAGGGTTGATTTCTCAATAATGATCTGCTCACTGTACATTATCATATGTGTATCCTTTACATATATAATCAAACACTGAAAGGTGACTCACTGTCTTGTTTTGAGGAGAGTTATAATATAATATAGTTTGGTTTGATAGACTGTTGATGTAAAATTTGTTGAAATATGTTTACATTCTTTAACACAGTCAGTCCTAGTGCCACAACAGTATAATGTTGTGGGAGGGTAAAGGTCCTCAGACAAACAAACAAACTTATGAAAGAGTTCATTTTAAAAGTTTTTACATTTCAAATCATAAATCTTAAACTGGTGAGGCAACTGAATATTTTCCATTTGAACCACAGAGAGTAAAGTATAGATCTGAATAATACTGACAGACTTCAGATAACACTTTGGGTTAATTTATTTATTTGTGTAAACTCAAAGGGTTTGTAGCTGCTCACAACTTTTCTTTTTGTTACAGTGTATATATTACATTGTTTCCATTCATTTTAGCTCGTGAACCTTGATCCAGCAACCCGTTGTGCGGTCCTGACCCCCAGGTGGAGAACCACTATATTATATTAATACTGGTGTATTCATATATCAGTTCATGTTGAGATGATTTTAACTGGGTAGGCTAATCTATAATAAGCTGATCATCTATTTTTCATGCACAATATTTATCTGCAAAGTTGCTCGTTGCTACAGTTATCAGATGACTGTTGTAAAAAGGTGAATATTTGCATTTGAACTGTAGCGGAGTATAAGTAGTATAAACTGAAAGTAAATCAGTTGAGCAAATGTTCTTAGTTACACGCCACACTCAAACATAAATCCATTATGTAATAACTACAAACAAAAAGTGATCAGACTTAAGACTTTATTGACAATGAAAATACAAAAGATAGAAATTAAAATTTCAGTTTAACAATTTAATTTTTGCTCCTTCTGGTCACCATTTTCATAAAACATCAAAATATTAGGAACAAAAAGGGAATGTGCAAACTGCCAAGGCGCTTCTCAGCCACACACATAGACATAGACACACACACACACACACACACACTCTCTCTCTCTCACACACACACACACACACACACACACACACACTTCTAGTCACCATCCTGACAGCAAATGCCCATAATGCAGGCCTGACACAAGGAGGCCTCATGTGGTTTCGTCCACACTTTGGTTGAGGATGTTGACGAGTCATCATCATCTTCATCATCATCCTCTCCGTAGCAGTTTTTCCTGATTTTGCGGATCAGCCTGAGCAAGGCTTCCTCCACCTCTTTCTTGGAAAAACCAGGTAGGTCAAACTCATCGTCTTGGCAACGGCGGCAGGCCTGTCCAAAGGGCCGCATGATCACTGTCCCCCGGTCGCCCCGCAGCCTGTAGCGGAACAGCACCACCACCCGTGCTGAAGGCCAGGTCTTGGAGCAGGATCCACACTGGAAACTGGGGGAGAAATGGGAAGACAAGAAACAAGAGTCAGAGGCACCATCGGGGGAAGTGAGACTCTACCTGAAGGTCCTGTAAGATTTTGAAAGTTTCTGAGTAATTAAAGAAACATGTAAAAGAGTCAATCACAACTGTTGGTTAAATCCAGTGGTGGAAAATAACTAAGTACATTTTCATGTAAGGTTCAATGTTAATGGTTTCATCAATTTTTACTTGCCCCTATACAAATTGTTTTAGTTATTTGCATTTATCAAGTGCTAATAGATACATTTGCAGACTTAAGTTAATTGTTATGTTTAATCTAAGGCTGCAGTGCCTATAAAAATGTCAGAAAGTGGAAAATGTCCATCCCAGTTTCTCAGTCCAAGTCTTTAAATATCTTGTTTAGTCTGTCCAAAACCCACAGACATTCAGTTTAATGTGATAATAAACTGAGAAAAACAGGAAATCTTCATATTAAAGAGAACTAAAGCAGAATTTTCTACCACTTTTGCATTAAAAATTACTTCAATGATTAATCCATAATCAAAATAGTTTAACTGTTTCATCATTTTTTGAGCAAAAGTTTCTAGATTTCCAAGCTCAATGTGACATTTTACTTGCTGTGGGCGAGTGGCCAATCCTTATTGATGAGCTTTAATATGAGCACTGAATCTAAGTACAATTTTGAGGTACTTTACTTGATTATTTTCATTTTACACTATACTTTATACTTCTACTCCACTGCATTTTGTAGGCAAATACAAGTACTTCACTACATTTATTTGACAGTCTAAGTTACTAATTAGTTACACTGCAGATTATGATTATTGATAAGATTAAGAAATTATGATATATTAGGTTTAGCTACCTTCAAGTAGGGCTGGGCAAAATAGAAAGCTCAAATATTGCAATATTTTTGACCAAACACCTCAATACTACTGGTGTTTTCACAAGATATTAACACAATGATATTTTTAATAAACAATTAATTGTATTATTTAATAGTAATATGAATATGACTAAATGGGTAAATGCAAATAATAGAACAGCCCTCTTTAACCAGGGTGTAATACCAGGTGTTAACACGGGATGTCACTGTTTTGATTCTGCTCTCTGCTCCCTATCACAAAATTATCTCATCATCATGTGACTTGGAAACAAGTTGCAACAAGCATACAATACAAGCAAGTTTTTATCCTCTTTGGCCTGAATATATTAATGAACATAATTCATATATACTGATATTTTTAGAATATATAAGGATACATACTTTCCATATGCACAGTGGCTGTAGACCCTCCAGCCTCTCTTCCTCTCCTCCTTGGTGACCTCGTTTGTTTGGCTGTAGTTAAAGTTGAGACTCCACTGGTCTCCATAGTCCAGCTCATTGTCATCGTCCAGCAGTTCATCAAATGTGTCCATCCACAAGGAAGGAACCCAGTCTGCATGAGTGGAAAAAAAGAAAAGAAAAAGAAAAAGAAAAACATGAAGAAAACTTCAACACTGCTCTTGCTGGAGTAAATGATCAAACTCTGCACAGAATAAAATAAAAACAAGATGGAAACTATCCCGAGACAGAAGTAAAAAGTGTTTTTGTCAGGTCTGCCTTTTGGGAATTAGGGTCACACCCTTCTCCCATCTTTCTGAATCATGAATTCGGAATTAATATCACACGAAAATACACATAAACACTAGGAATGTTTGGTGTTATGTTGCTGCAGCAATGGCGTCATATTGATCAATCCAAATATAGTATGGCTATAAATTAAAAATAATAATAATAATATTAAGGAAACTTATTATATGAAAAGTATTATGTGCTTACCTGTAGATCTGCTCATGTTGTGTATTGATCTGGTATCTGTTGGTAGATGAGATGAAACGTCGTCTGACTTCTGAATGTCGCTCAGTCTGCAGAGTCTCTGTATTTATATCCGCCACCAGCTGATACCATGGCTGTAAATCTGGAAAACGAAACTTAACTGTACTTTCATTTTCCAGTTACAGCTGAGTGATGGGGATGCACGGCCGAAGCAACGTCACGATCAAAACAAATATGTTGCCACACTTCAGGGGATTTCATCTCATTATTAATGACCACAGGAATGTACTTACTGTTCTGAGGTTTTAGTTCACAAACAGGCATTGCATCATGTTTGGAATCCCAAACTCCATAGAAGACAAAAAAGACAAAAAAGACAAGAAGACAAGAAGACGCAAACTTTTTTATTTTTTATTTTAATCAATTGAGGTATTATGTAGGGGAGCCTGGGGACAACTGTACCACACACAATTCTTCCAATCAGAAATGACAGTACTCTGCACATGCTCAGTTGGATTCTCTCTCTGCTTGTGGAAAAGGGCATTTTCAATAAAATCTGATTCTGAGGTATAAAGTCACTTTCTGGATGTGCAGTATCTTTATTCGGCTGTCTAAAATCAATTAATTGGTTATTGTCTAAAAATGAACATGACCTAATGATGCTCATATATTTGTTGCTAGCTAGCATATGAGATATTACCATGGCTTTGAGATCAGGAGCAGTTGAAGCACAGTGTTACAATTGCCCCCGATCTCAAAGCCATGGTAAAATCTTGTAAATACATTCTTTAAAATAAATTGAAATTGTTGAGGGATAGTTTACATTGATATGAAACAACTAGAAAAAATATCAAATACAAAAATTAGATTAAAATGATTAAAAGTAAGAAATCTAAATCTAAAAAAATTCATTTATTAATTTGAAGCATGTTTTTAATTGAGACACACTGGATTAATATGACTTATTAACCCAGCAGGCTCTGACTTCTTGCACACTCTAATAAAATAAAATTAAATTTAATATTTTAGTTTTGTCATTAATGGAAAATATATAAATTGTGCTATTAATTAGTGCACATATATTTGTTTCTTATGCCAAAGCATGACAGGTATATTTCAAACAGCCTGTGAGTTATGATTGAAAATGTAAAAAAAAATGTTACCGCACATCATTTATCTGTTTCACATTTTCCAAAGGCAATATTTCTGATTTTCTTTATGCTTATATAATTATGAGATGGACATGTTTGTTGCAGCCTCTGTTGCATGAATTCATGGAGTTTCTGTTTCATTTCATCATTGCAAGGGTGATGTAACTGATGTGAATTTCAGCCAACACACTAAAGTTCAGTTCAGTTCAGTTCACTAGGGGGCGGTATGAGACAGCTGGTTGTTTGTGCACAGACATGAGGAAGTGGATGTAATGACAACTCATTTAATCATAAGAGGGCATCTCAGCTTTCCATTGTTATTATAACAAGGAAATACACTTTCAGTAATGGAAACTGGAGAGTTACTGCCAACCAGTAGCATCATCCTGATGACCTGTCTCATTTTTTTTTTTAAATAAACTGGCTTCACCATCCAGCACAACTTGTTACATGATTTTTCACCCATATGTTCCCTCTCTTTGCTGTAGGTGAGGTAAGTCAAACACTCAAGTGAAAATGTCACCTTAATTAATCCTCTACAGCCCAGAGGACCAATTTAGCCACGTAAGAAACAAAAGTATGAATAATATTTAGTTGAAAATACTGTCATTAAAATAAAAACACCTGTTGCTCAAACACGTACCCAACTAACAGATGAATGAATCAAAAGTTGTTCAACTTTCATATATATGTACTGTTCAGAGTTTATTTGTACTGTACTGTATTTTACTAATAGGCTCCTCACAATATCAAACATGATGAAATCTTGTTCACCCCCCAGTAGTTGGATGAACTACCTAACAACACACAGTGGATAACTAATGTGTTAGAGTTCATGCTATTAGACATTCTCAACTTTTATTTAACCCTAAAAAATTACAGACTTCACTTTTCTCTTGAACTGTAGAAACTACTGACAGAAGAGGCCTGACAAAATGTGTACACTGATGAATTAATTGGTGAATTAATAATTAATACACACTGAAGAGGGAAGTGAAGCGTAATCAATATTTCTCACCTTCCAATTATTGATTACTTTTAGAGTACAGGCCTAAAAACAGAATTACAGACAGAAATACAGACATTTAATGCCTAATGATCAGTGCTGCAGAAATGTAATTCATAATTTTTCATCAACCTTAAATCAGATGCAAACATTTCTAAAACAACTCCAACACAGCCTGTCAAATGACTGCATCCCCCAGTATACAGAAACCATTTAAGGGTTAAGAGAAGAACCTTTTCAGTCTGATAAAGTTTAGAGTCCTTTTGTAGCTTTCCTCAGGACCTGATTGACCTGATTGTTTGGAAGTGATAACAGCTGGGCTTTGTGGTCTGGGGCGTGGGGACAGGAGATGTTTTATTTTCAGTGCATTGTGTTTGCACATTCCTGTTGTCTACTGTCACTCTTCATCTGTCAAGTCTGTGACGAACTGTAAACCTGTCGATGGTTAAATTTAAAAAACTAAACAAAGATAAAGTAAAGATGTATCCACTCGTCATGATAGCCTGGTTTTCTGAAACAGGTGCCCCCATCGAGCTGAGTTTTCACTGCTTTGTCAGCCGTTGGCAGTTTGTTGACTGATATCCATCAATTCTGTCCACCCCGTGACACACTCTTTGAAATACGGGTTCCAAGAGGGTTCTCTCTGAGGGGCTGAGGTTCTACCCAGAACCATTTGCTTCTGAAAAAAAAAAAAAAAAATTTATGAAGTAAGCAGTTGTCCAGGGTTCTTTCTAAGACTAAGGGTTCGATTAAGAACCCCTTTCATCCATAGAACAGAAGAAATAGTTCCCCCTTGGGTGGGTTCTGGGTAAAACCCTTGGAATATAAAAGGGTTCTTCTCTGTAGAACCCCCTGAGTGTGTTTGAGATAAAGACCCTTGACATATAAAAAGGTTATCTGCAGAACTCCCTTGATGAGTTCTAGATACAATCATTGGAATACAAAAAGGTTCTTGGTAGAACCCTCTTAGTAGTGGTTCTACCAATCTAGATAAAATGGTTCTTGATAGAGCCCCCTGAATGTAATGGTTCCACCCAGAGCCCTTTCTTGGGGTTCTATCCAGAAGCTTTCCACCTCTATGGGTGCTAACAAGAACCCACCCAGGGGGTTCTACTGATGACCTTTTTACATTCCAAGAGTTTTACCTAGAACACACCCAGGGTGAAACCTTTCAGAGATGGTAACAGGTATTTATGTTGGGTTCAGACCTTACTGAAAGGGTTCCAAGTGGAGTGTTTATAAAAGGTTCTGCCTGGAAGCTAAAAAAGGTTCACCTATGGGGACAAGCTGAGGAACCTTTTATGGTTCTAGCTAGTGTCTTTATTTCTAAGAGTATACAGTTCCTTCTTGCGGCCCGCATATGACCTTCCTGGAAACGTAAAGCCTGAGAGTTATTGGTGTCAACACTCATCTGTGTCACCTGTCCACTTTGAAAGAGGGCAAAACTGCTTTTAACCTCATACTTTCTCCTCACGAGGTGGTTTTCATAACTAAACCTGTTTGAGGACTTCATTTTTTCTTTAAAATGCATGTGTGGTTTCAATAACCACAACTACGCAGCCACATTGTTGACAGGTTGTTGTGTCTGATGAAGTTTAAAATAAAGCTCCGCAATGACGAACAGCCTGTCGGAGCAAAAATTGCCATGAATTTTTAACTTATTATGCAAATATTTTAGTAAGAACCAGCTTTTATTGAATGAATTCATATAGGTGGCGTGTTTGCTTTTGTGTTATGAAATATTTGTTGCTGCTGGAAGCTTAAATTATTATTAATTAGGAGTAATGGAAGCAGCAACAATTCATGCCAGTGTTGGAGCTGTAACAGCAGGATGGTGTCAAGCTGTTTTGAAAAGTTATGCAGTATATTTCCTGAATACTCATTAGCATCATGCCATGACAGTGGTAATAATAGCATCAAAATGACAACACCTGTCACAGGTATGAGGCGACGCCATCAGTTCTCTCTAAGTCACACACACACTTACTATAAAACCTTGTACACACTGTGGGGACTTTCTGTCTATCCAGGTTGTTTATGGTACATTATGACGCCACACCCAGTACATAAAAACTGATTATTTGCTTATCAGAGTCTCCTGACAAGGAACTCTGGTCAAACACACACACACACACACACACACACACACACACACACACACACACACACACACACACACACACACACACGCACACATTATTAGTTGAATGAACTTCAAAAAGTTAGTTAAGTGTCTAAAGAAACTGGATCAGCATATTAGCTTCTTCCCATGCATTGTTTGAGAGGTAAAGCTCTTCTGAGACCCTTCTTTTTAGAGTTTTAAAAAAACATATACACTTGCCATTAGTCTGTAATATACATTTTAAAATAAGCCATAGTTTCTTGTTTTCACAATAATTAAAAAACATGTGAACCACGATGAAGGTCAGCACTTTCTCAGCCCCCTTATATTTAGAATTTAATAAATTGAATTTTTTGTGTGAAGAACTGACTTTACAAACTGAGAAAATGTAAAAGAAAATCAAATTTGCTTGTAATGTTTGTCAGTGTGACCGAACAGTTGTTGGTTCAACTTAATATATTAAGCTGATTGAACGTATTTTCTCAAGTACAACTGAACTGTTATCAAATTTATTTGTTTTGAATCATTACAAAATGACCTCAACTTGACTCTTCTACTTCTTTTAAGTTGAAACAAATAATTTATTTTTTACAGTGCGCGCACACACATTCTAGCAGTATTGTTTTACTTTTGGATGATCATGTTTTAAGCGGTTGCTCGTTAACAGCTGGTGAGAAGAATTATTTTTGCTCTTTCCGTGAAAAAGCAAAGGAGCTGCACACGATGCAGACTGAAGAAACTAAAGGTGAAAAATCATTATATGGTGGGTGGTAATGGGAATGTCGTGTCATCTCATTGGCATGAGAGTCCATGTGCACACACACACACACACATAGACATACATAGCAACCCATGTACTGTATAGTGTTGAAGTGCAGAAGTGAAGTGTGTGCACCTTTCCTCCCGGCACAGTGGTGTAAAGATGACCTCAGAGCCCTGGGCTCCAGAGAGTCACCTTATACTCAGGTGTGACATTACAGCGTGAGAAAAGCATGCTGGGAAAGCTCACAGGGCAGCAGACATGCAGGCAGGCTCCAGGCAGAACAAGAAAGAGCGACTAGACAAGAGCAGACTCACAGAGTAACCTCTTTGTATTATTGCTCTGAAGTGCTTAAGTAGATTCCTGTTGATCCAAGTAAATGGTGGTTAAAAACAAGTTACATTAGCTGTTGGCATGCGTCAAATAAGTTTAAGTGGAGGAAACAATCCACAAATAGCTTTAAATAAATGCAAAAAATAATGCAAAAGCTACTCTACATTTCCTACAGAATTATTGTGGTTTTGTTTCATATCTCTCATCTCACTTTGAAAACAAAGATTTGTTTTTTACTTCTCTGAAAAAGGAAGATGGTAAAATGTTTAATGTCTATTTTAATAAACTAAGTTCCCAGTTTATTAAGAAAACCAGCTAAAATTAATACAGTCTAATACATCATGGAGTAAATTCTATCTTAATGAAGGTCATAGTGTTCTGTTTTTTCAGTTCTGTGTCAGAGCGGTGTTGATTCACCTGTATGGTGATTTTGGAGGCTGCAGTTTGTGGTACTGTTGAATGATAGTATAATACATAATAACTGTCAAGATTACAACAGATAATGGTAGACTTCAACTGGGTGTATCTAATAAACTGACATAGCAGCATTACACTATCACTATGACAGAATAAACAACAAGATTGGAAGTTGATTGTTAACTTTGGAAACAGTTGGTTTCATTAGTAGCTGGTTTCAATGGTGTCACAGGGTTATCTTAAAAAGATGTTAGATATTAAGAGTCTGTAGCTACGCATGGATTGTGTTGTGAAAATGCAACAACACACAAGCCAGCAGCCGGTTAGTTTAGCTTAGCATAAAGACTGTTAACAGGTGGAATCTGCTAGCGTAGCTCCATTCAAAGATAACATCCACTTATACAAGCACTTCTCATGCTCACTAATTTACATGTTATGTAGAAAAACTAAGATGTAAAAAATGCCACATGATGGTTTTATATGTGGATTTGTGCTGGACTATCTCTTGCAGTGGCTTCCTAGAGTCTTACTCATTTCGTGGCAATCTCACAGACGCCTGTAAAAAAAACCTACTTTGTTGTTTTTACACTTGACTTTTTGTACGGATTAAACAATAATTTATTCAAGATAATAGTTTCCTCCTGCTGATATTTGCTTTAACTTCTGGGAAAATATGGGATACATAATATATGCACATTAGACCAAGGACCCCCAATTTGAGAGGATTTCGTCTAAAGGAATGCCCTCTGAGTATTTCTTTTTTAAAGGTTTTAAGATAGTAAACAATCAGTGATCTATAAATCACAACTAGGATCACTAATTACAATCAAAACTACCTTATTTCTTGCCATGTTGTTCCAGTTTGTAAGAAATGTGATAAAAATTAAATATTCTATTCCTTCTTTTGTTGGGGACCCCAAAACCCCAGTTTGCAAACCACTGTGTTTGACAGCTATCTCCACCATCATCATCATCAAAACACCAAAAAGAGGAAATATGTTTGGGATTGATGGTGTTTATTCCTCCTGAAGAACTCCAGAGACTTGTAGGATCTGTTCCCAGAAGCACTGGAGCTATTTAAAGCCCCACTCAGTGTATTTTGGCATTTTTATAATATTTGATATTTTTAGTCATTTTCTTACGATGTTGATTCAACACACTGTTCGCCAAATATTTATTTCTTACTTTGTGCTCATAGTTAAAAAATTTAAACTGTTGCTAAAACAGAACTATGACACATGACTACAGAACAGTGATACTCAACACGCAGGCCATGGGCCAAATCTGGCACATGACAGATTATATGATTATGTTTTGTATGATCAGTTAGGCTCTGAACGGAGAAGGATGATCATTGTGTGATGAGCTTTCAGGCTGTGCAAAGTGCAGAAGGATCAGTTAATTTGTAAAAAAAAATTAAAATAAAAAAAAATAATAAAAGAAATATCTAAAAGAAAGACAATCCCGCCACAGTGGGCCTGGACATGAGTTATAGTGACAGCTAATACTGATGTCAGTATCCACGCTAGTGATACTGACCAACCTTGTTGCCATGGTGATGGATTATGTCCGACTATGAACCACACCCCGGTTCTCTGATGAATAATGTTAACCTAAAAGCGTCCATTAACGCTGGATGTAGTGATAACGCCATTGGCATCATATTTGATACATGAGTTTCTGAGACCTCACCTCTATAACATCAATGTGATCAATACTTTCCAGAAAATATATTTTGTCAAAAGGTCTAATAAATACTTCAATTAAAAAATAGAATTTTCTGGCAATTATTTGAGTCAGGCTTTACCGGGTTATTAAGAAGCTGAACTTTATTATTTGCTCTCTACAGTTTGTGCACTACATATATATATATATATATAAGTGCATTGTCAATACTGAACTGAACAGCCATGTCAATAAAGCTTGTTTGAATTCAAATAGTCTCAGATAACAGCAGACTCCTCTGCCAGGTGTGTTGCAGAGTGCAGGCCAGGATTTATCTGCTGCCTGGACTCTGCCTGGACCTGTACACCTGTTCAGAGGCTGCCAGGTGACTCACAGAGGGAGGAGCAGCAGCAGAGAGAGGCCGAGAGAGATAGAAGGAGAAGGAGAAGAAGAAGGAGAGAGAGAGAGAGAGAGAGAGAGAGAGAGAGAGAGAGAGGGTTGGGTGTGGTGAGATGCCTTGAGCGCATTCCTTGGAGCGGCCGCACCCTGTGTTTCAGCGTCTGTATACCTGCTAGTGTTTGTTATCAGAGCTTGTTCGTGTAAGCAGACACTTGTGTTACTTTCTCTCCTGGCACTTACTTCATTGAATTTAATTTCACACACACACTCTTTTCCTTATTCTTTATTTCACACTGTCATGGTCGACTTGTGACCCTCCCACAGCTGTATGCAAACACTCAACTCTCATTTGAGATCTCTGTCAGGCTGAGAGTTGCACATTTGCATGAAGTGAGAGCTCAGAAACATGGCTCCTACAGAGTGAGTGTCTAAGAGCTTACTAGTACAGGGTGCTCAGGCAGCCATTCAAACAGGAGGCACACCCTCTAGGAGCAGGACTGAACACACAATCGTACTCATAACTATGTGTGTGTTTGTGTGTGTGCTGCTATCAGAGAGCCATGAAACAAGGTGTGCTCTGTCTGATAGACACGTTTCAGGACAAAGGACACACCATATAAAGCACAAATAGAGAGTGATACAGAAAAGACTGAGAGTGAGGTTGTTTTGTTCATGTTACACAATCACTAAATGTCGGAACGAACTGAAGTAATCATTTGCCAATATTACTGTGGCCAAAAGTGCAAGAACAATCAGCCAAATCCAGTATCTCCTACAAATTATGTTTTATATAAGTACGTGGGGACACACTGTGTCACTGGATCTCAACCAGCTCGACCTGCATTGTGCCTGTCTGGCCTCCAGAAAAACAAACTTCCTAAATCCAGCCCATATCGCAGGAGAAGGAACAGAGTGGTGCAGCCTGCAGCGAGGAGGTCTTTCACAGAGTATTTATAAAGAAAGGGGAACTGTTTGAAGTCTGCTGATTCAGCAGAAGGGCTTTGCCTTGAAGAAAAACAGCAGGTGATTCATTTACACAATGTTTCAGTGGGGAGCAAGTGAGCCTATGTGGTGTAACTTAGCTAATGTCTGAGAGAACTGAATTGAGTACTTTTACACAAGTAGTGTAGATAATTACAATTTTGAGGTATTTTACTTGAGTATTTCCATTCTATGCTACTTTACTACTTCTTACTTACAACTTACTATGACTTTACTTTAGTACCCCAGCTATTATACATGTACATGTATTTGACAGCCTTAGTTAGACTACCAGCTACTTTGCAGAATGAGCTGTTTATATCTACAGAATGTGCAGGTCCTCTTCCAGAGTTCGCCATGTTGCATCATCATGAATGGACAAACCAAACACTGGCTGGCTGCCATTGTAATTTTATTTAATTTTCCTATAATTTAAATCTGTAATTTATTTAAGGTAATCGTGTGTTTCCTACCAGCTACTAGTTGACTTCAAACGTGTCTAAATGCAACATTAATAAAACTTTAACATTACCACATACATACATGCCTGCCCGCCACTTCATGACATCATCCAACTATGTCTTTTGTACTATGTACCCTTTGTGGTAGTAGCACCATTTTCCTCTAAGACAAGCCCCCCCCCAACACAGTGCACTGCCTACACTGTCTATAGTTTTGCCCCTGATCTTGTGCAACATTTGCAATACAGGTCTGGCAATATGAATGATTTAGTGCTCCAAAATGTAGTCCATACATGCAAATCTTTCCTTGTTATTATCATAGTGATTATTTTGCAGATTAAACCCAGTAACCCCAGGATCTCAAAAGAAAACTTGAAATGGAACAGAGCCATAAGATCCAGTTCCAACACTAGGCTACAGACGAGGCAGAAAACACAAAGTGCAGAAAAACAAAACAAATGCAAAGGGTCAGTGAAAGAAGGGTGAAGTAGAATTTTTTTTTAATTTGAACCAGGCTAGCTGCTGAAAGAGATTTGGTGTACAAGTTTGGAGAACTTCTCCTCTGTTTCGTAAAGGCTATAAACACCAATTAGCAGCCATGACATATGGGCCAGTAGCACTTTTGAAATATGCCACTGGGAGTGAACTTCCAATGGTTTTGTGTTCCCAGTGATCAACGGGTTTGGGAGGAGTCACACCGGTGGGAAAGCCCTGCCTGCCTACCAGGAGTCCACCCGCTCCTTCCTCATTCACCGCGCCGCTCTGTGCCGTATAGAGGCGGCGGATCTGGAGGTCCTCACACCGCCGAGTGAAGCGCTCAGCCCGGGCCTGGTGTCCGTGAAGCCTCGCCTCTCCTCGCCTGGTCTGAACTGGTCGGCACCGGAGGGTGCACACCGGGGGTTTGGGTGGAGTTCTTGTCCGGTCTGAGGAATGTGACGCACCGACGGGAAGAGGAGACGCACATCGGCCGTTTCACCGTCGATACAAAGATAAAAGAAGAAGAGAAGAGCTCTGCTGCAAAGTTAGGAGGTAGGGAGGGGAAATAAAGGACAACTTTACAAGTTCAAACCAGGGAAACTAGAAAAGTTTACTTTGTGCAGACTAGGACAAAAGAACTATTTGTACAGAGGGTCTATTCTATTCTATTCTATTCTATTCTATTCTATTCTATTCTATGCAGTTTTACCAACCTTTAAATGTATCCTGTGAGGACCTTGATATGCTGACCCATGCTCTATTCTAATTAGGGCTGCAACTAATGATTATTTTCATTGTCGATTAATCAATTAGTTGTTTGGTCTATAAAATGTCAGAAAATGGTGAAAAATGTGAAGCATTCTTTTTTTGTCCAGTTTACTGTCACAAAGGACTAAAGAAACCAGAAAATATATACATTAAAGATGCTGCAATCAGAGAACTTTGACTTTTTTTCTTTAAGAATTACTCAAACTGATTAATCAATTAGTGATTAATTTATTAATCGATTCATAATCAAGTAATTGTTGCAGCTCTAATCCCATTCTAATGTTCTGTCTTCTTGGTTTAATATCTGTATTTTAATTATGTGTATTCTATTCTATTCTATTCTATTCTATTGTGTCCTGTCCTTTAAATATATCCTATGATGTTCTATGTCCCATGCTCTATTTTAATTGTATTCCACTCTATTCTATTCTTTTTTTTATTATATTCTAATATCCACCTGGTTTCATATTTGTATCCTAGATATATCTATTCTATTCTATTCTATTCTATTCTATTCTATTCTGTCCACGTGCATGGAATAAAAAAGTGAAAAGCTGGTTACTTTCTTCAACAGGAAGTTTATAGAGGATTAAGTCATCCAGGTAGCTGCTGCTGTGCATTGCAAAACCTGAACAGTATTGTTGTTATAGTGTAAGCTCACAGTAGGCTCCATGTTGGCTGGCTGGCACTGACAAGCCACTGAAAACATCCAAGAAAGAGAAAAATGGCTACTTTTTCCAGACCATGTAACTTTAGAGCTTTGTCTGCACTGTCTTGTAGGGAACTGGAGGTAATAAATAATGCTTGAAAGGGCAGAGACACTTTTACGAGCATGTCTAATGCTCTGGTTGCGCAATGCTATGTACTGTATGCATCACAGGTCATGTCATTAGGCCAACTTGAGATCCCTCTAATTTAGAGATAAATGGTGGCATAAGACAGGACCATCGCCTTCTAATCAACACGCAACCTTGTTTGTTGAATATGAAGGACTTGACCACATGTCCGGTACGCTTGAGCAACAAGAACTGATTCCAAATGAGAATTGACTCTAGAACTACGATTCCAAAGCAGTATGTGTGACTCTTGTAACAATCACCTCAAGTTAGCAAATGATACGCAACAAAATGCATTACACGGATGGGATACTCCTTAGTAGGCTCAATAAACCCAAAAATATTCGAGAAACCAGAAAAGAGACCACTGTTGTTAAAGTTATCTAGCTAACGTTAGTTTAGTTCACTGTTTCCACTGGTAACATTAATAAGTGGTAATTAGCGTTTCACACAACTCCACTGTCATAAACATAGAAGGACACTCAAAGAACCGGAATTTAGAATTGTCAAGAACTGAAATAGATAAGCAGAATCGATATGGGAATCAGAATCATTAGAATGTAAACAAGACCCAAGCCGAATGTCTCTCTTGTCTCTCCTGCAGATTTATAGACCGATAGGCTTTGATCGTATCTTTATTGGAGACACTGATCAATTTTGACCCAAACAAGCAATGCTGTGATTACAGATGTTAACGATTAATCATAAATCGATTAACCACCATTAAGAATTTGACCGATTAAAAATGTATTTATCGATAATTAATTGATAGTCTAGAATGGGCTGTAACTGCACCTCATTTATAATCATTTGCCTCACTGGTCCATCTGGCGGAGTCAGATGTTGAATAATTAAACTCAAAATGACAAAAAAAAAAAAAAAGGGGGGGGGGGGGGGTGATAATGAGAGAAAAAACAGTGCATTTTGTATCTTATTAATTATAAATGTTTAATCTATTGTTAGTGTTTTCAAGTAAAATGCACAAACTTTGCGACCGTAGTATTGATTCAAACTTCACATTTACAGGCTTTGCCTCGTCTCATTCAAAGTGACTCACTGGATAGGAATAGTCCAACATGTGGTTATAATTTCAGGGGGAAAAGTTTGTAGTGCCAGTGTCTCTGTGGTGTCTTTGTGCTTGTGTGCTTCTCATTACAGATTTCATCTTGTCACACTAGCCATATGGCCGAGGCTGCATCCCATTCATAGCTTTGTTTGCATTGTGTGTGTGTTACAAGGGGTTATTGTCTATTTGTACAGGGGGTTGTATGACATGTATGAGCAACGTTGTGCTTTGGGAGGGGAGAGGAATCTAAAGTAGAAACATTTTTTATTCTTTAATTGTTGGGTTTTCCACTGCTGAAGGTGACCGCAGACATTAAGGCAGTTGGAACAGATGACGACGGCCTCAGAGGACCTGTTTTTCTAGCAGTGCCGCTGCGTAAAAACACATTTAGCAAAAGGGAGGCTCTGCGCTGCCATGTGTTCACACAGTGCGCATTCACCTGACGTGAGCTGTCGTGTTCGTGGCATTCAACAGTTGAGATGAGGTGTGATGATACACAGAGAGACAAGTTTCTGTTCTGTGTCTGCTCTCGTCTTTCTGTATCTATAGCTTGTGTGTGTCAATCTCTCGAAAAAGGTGGCACTGAAAGGTTGTGACAGGAGCAGCAGTGGGAGATTATGGGTTCATCCCTCCCAAACCTGTTCTCAGGTATTGTTTTCTCACTGCATTCACACCGAATTATCACACAAAATGAACCGACCGGAGAGGTATGTCGGATCAATCTGTTTGTTCAGTGAGGTGTGTTCAGATGAGACACACAGAGAGAGAGAGAGAGTGAAAATATTTTATGGAGTTATAGTTTGTGTCTCCTGAGGCTTATTTCTCTGATTCACATGTTGAGACAGATAAAACATTTTTCCCTCCATCAGCTCTTCATGTGTTCTTTCTTTTCCTCTCTCCAGTGTTCATGCAAGAATGCAGAGAATGAACCGTTAACACGCTCAGTGAGCAAACATTCAGCACATCTGAATATCGTATTTATCAGCATGGAGGAGCTGCAGTCAGTTGCCGACCCTGTGGTGGTTTAGTGTTTCAAACTGGCTTTGTTGATGGTACATTTAGGGCAGGCTCGTCCTTGTGTGGCCAACAGAAAGCTTTACAACTAAGGGAGGAACAGAGAGTGAAAGATCTGTTATCATGTGTCACTATCTACAGTTCGATGCTTATTGCAGTTGCTATAACAACAAACAAAGCAGCAGTATTTGTTTGAATATCTTACCAGTCATCCAGGTGAGCTGGAGAAGGTCTGTCATGGTTCTTATGTTGTGCAATTCTTCTGTTGATTCATTCTGCAGTGACCCAGAGGTCAGGAGAGTGGAAAAGATACCCGGGGCTCTGTTCAGTGCTACTGTGCTCCCACTTAGCTCAAATTCACCTCAGGGTCCATTTGCACTGTTTTGAAATGTTCCTCCCTGGTGGAGTGTTGCAACCGTCAACAATTCTGATAATCAATCAGTCCATTTTAAGTAAATTAGGGCCTATACTAGATTGTTGGGGCCAGTAACAGTAATTTTCAGATAGATATCGCAATTATCCCTCAAATGTGGTTATCAAAGGCTTCTGACAAAGATATGTAATGGAAGCAGCTTTTGGTTCAAGCAACTTAAAGATGTCAACTTGAACTCTGGGAAGCTGTGGGATGAATCTTAACTGTTTTGTTAGTTCATCAAGAAAGTTAATCAAGGGTTCATTGATAATAAGATTGTCAAAAGTATTGATACTTTTTCAATAACACTTGTGTAAAAGTGATTCAATATCTGTAAAATTATAGCCGTGTTTTCCAAATGGTTTACTGTGGGATTTTGTGACAATCACACACGCATTATTATTGCATTATGCAATTATAACAAAAAAATATGAACAAATTTTTGATTTACTATATCAGTACTTTGCACACACTCATTTTCCAATGCAGATGCAAATACTATACCATAAAAAAGCACTTTAAAAATCTTCCTTCAGAGGGAATCCCAGTTTTCGTTGATTGCACAGTTGCTGGATAGTGGGACTTATGAATCACATCAGAGACCCTGACTGACTGACACCTTTTTCCCCCCTCACCCACGCTATTTCTGCCTCTGATTGGCTAGTACTCGTTGCCCCCGTGGCTAGGTTGGTTATAGTGGCCGCACAGATATGAATTTGAGACTTTGGCTTCCTTTTTGGTGTGCCATGGGTACAAAAAGTTGCCCAAAAACAGCACAAAAGAAGACCTCTAAAATTGTAGTATTTAAAGTACCAAAGCCATAAAACAAATGATCACAAGTGTTCATTCAAGACCTCAGTTCAGTTCAGTCTTTCTCGTCCAGCCTGAAATTTAGCTTGCTGCAAAACCAGACCAGACCAGTGTTCATTGACTTTTTCTGTACCAGCACTGTGTGCAGATTCTTGTATTTTTGTGTACTCAGGATTTTTTCTTCTTGCTGTGGTGTCAAAACAGTTACTGAGTGTCATGTTTCAAAATATTGTATCAAGATAAAAAAAAAAAAAATATCGATATCGATAATGAAAATAATTATTAGTTTGCAGCCATCTTTACTTTTGTAACTGCAAAATAATAACAGCACTAATTACCTATTTTATAATTTGAAAGGCCCTTGCAGTGTTGTTTTTTTTTCCGTCTTTGTTACTACTCATGTTTGATAGCTTTTCTGAGGTTTAAACATAATGATGAGCACAGGCAGGTGCACATCACTCGTTTATGGCTGTTATCACAAGTTCTCAGGTATGCACACTACTGCTGCCTCAGCACATTTCACTATTATGCCGATAAAGCCCCAGGCTGCTAGATTTCTTTAAAGTGAAGAACAAAATGAAACAGATAAAAGTGCGTTTGATTCTTCCATTTTAGAAACTTGGCAGGAGTAGAATTATTCCATGCAGGCAGTATATGGTATGGGCGCCTAACATGCCTCCCTGCCCACCATGGAACTTTTAAAAGGGAACATCTCACCGCAAAGGCCTAATTTCTATGGCTAAAAGGGAGCAAGGAAACAGGATGTCAGCCATTTTGCCAGCAGATGAATCACCACAGTCCAGCGTGTTGCAAGTTATCTGGCCAGGCTGGGCTACCCGATGACTCACCAGGCCTCTGACTAACCGACTTCTCCCACTGATTGCGGGTTAGAACTTGGGCGCTTTGCTATTGGCAGTAATCTCAAAGTGTGCCTGGAAGTTTACAGAAAACACGTCACATACTCCTCTAAAGCAGGTATAACCTTATAAATCACCTACTCACCCTCCCACTCAGACCCCACGGTACACACCCACCCTGATCAGGTACTCAAGACTGTCAATCAACCGCAGTTTCTAGGGCTGTACATTTCCATGGTGATTTAAACAAACAGTCAAAAACACTTCCTGTTTTGACCACAAGCTGCAATGTGCAGAAGAAACCCATGTAATTTGTACTTTATACTTCTCAGATTTAGCAGCTTACTCTGGATACTTGAACTGCTCAGTGGTTGTTACCCTACATCTCCACCATCAGATGACAATCCAGTGCAGCTGTCAGGACCACATTAAATATCAATGAGGGGCTGTCCTGGTTGGCTCGTTTGATGGTGCATAACACATGAAACTGTGTTGTGGGTTGGAGTCTAGCCTGGGACCTCCCCGTTCTGCTTCCTTCATCTAATGCCAAACAGATTCTTACAAGTGGCAGTAACATCTGCTTTATCTTTTTGAAGCAGATAGAGTAAACCACAAAATAATTAACAGATGTCAAATAATGATGGACGAAACATACTACTAAACAAAGCGACTAGTGAATTGAATCAACTAATGCTGTCTGAAATTTGGCTTGCAGCAAAACCAAACAGTGTTCAGTGACTTTTACCGCACCGGCTCTGTGTGCAGTTCATTAATTAAAAAAAAAAATTGTCCTAGGACATTTTTTTCTTTTTACTGAGGTATTAAAAGATGTATATTTGTATACATATATATATATTAGTAATGTATCAAAGTTTAATATTCTGGTATTTTGACACTCAGGAAGGCTGATGGCCCACCGTGCCAAAGCATCAGGGAATTTACCACTCCAAGACTGTACAACATTAGATTTTTTGTAAACTCTACTATAGTTAATTTTTTTAAAAATTGTATTGAATAAATTACTTATTTATAGCAACACATTACATAGTAATATTTTAAATCGGCTGTGAGCTTTGCACTGACTCAGTGTAGGCCCCTATGAAATTCTTGTTATCTGGTGTTGTGGCTTTTTAAAAAATTCTCAGTTCAATGATTCTGGCTGATTATGTGATTACAGAAACTATAGGGCCCTACATTAATGATGCCATCAGTCTGTTGCCCCTGTCAAAAAAGGCACTTGCCTGCAGGACCCCATTAAAAGCTACCTGCCACCAAACTTTTTTGATAATAATAAACTAATTGTTTAAGTCTTTTTTTAAAGCAGACATGCCAGACATTACCCTGTTTCAACGTCTTTTTGTGAGAATTTGGTGCTTTTCTTTTTTTTATATGATAGTAAACTGAACGGTTTCAACAGTTTTAACTGGTTTTAACCGTTTTAGGTTTGAACTGTTGGTGAGACAAAACAGATTATTTGATTGGTCTGCCTTAGATTTAGATATTTTTATATACAAATGATTCATTAATTGTGACGATAATCTGCAGATTGGAGCTGCATCAATAGCTGATTATTGTATTGAAAGAAATATTTAAAGAATGAAATATTTGATTATTACTTCAGTCATTTTGTTCTTTGTCATTTTGATAGTAAATCAAGAATCTCTGGGTTTTTGACTGTTGGTTGGACAAAAGGGGCAATTTGCAAACTTTTAATTGATAAAGTATTAAAAAACTCTGCAGAGGAATCAGTAATGAAAATAATCATCAGCTGCAGCCCTATTTTTTGTCATGTTCCTCCTGGTTGTGTTTGGTTTAGTTGTCTTTGTCTTTGATCTGTCTTGTTTTTTGATGGTAGCTTATTGTCTCTTTTGGGCTTGGAGTATCTAATGAATTCATTGCTTTGCATATAAATAATGTGAATTACGTGAATAATGTTGATAATGTTGGCTCTGTGAAGTGAATCCGAACTTTCTCCACGCCTGCTTTCTCCACAATCACACATTTGCAGATTGTTATGTAACAATGTTCCTTTCACTACCTGAAATTAACTTTGTCAGTTCAAGTCATTGCATAGCTAATAGCTTACTCATCACACTCGCCTAAACCAATTTGTGTGTTACGACTGACACAGATTTTTCAGGATGAGCTCTGAGTACCAACTTGAAGTGTGACGCACCAGCATAAAAATTATTTAGCAGAGATATGAGAGAACCTGTCTATACACCTCACCATGCCTTTCTTACACCTCCCTTTTTCTCTCTCTTGACTTTTGTCCTTCTCTTTCTGCCATTGTATTTTCCACATCCTGTTCTTCTTACCCTTATGTGCAGTTTTCTCACAAGCCAGATTGAATTTCACCTAATCATTGGTGCTATCGCAAGCAGGCTATTTTGTTGCTGAATACTACTCTTACGTTACGTCAAACGGACAGTTAAGCAGGGTGTGCGATGCCATAAAAGAGAACTAAGTCGTGTCAACTTTCAATTATATTTTAACTATAAAAAATTAGGTCTGCAGTGAACTACAGAGGAATCTTTTTATTGCTCTTTATCGTGGGCCCAAGATAAGGAAAATAAGGTCATCCAATCAATTATATGGCATTAGTTGTGAACAGTTAATTTTAGTTTAAAAATGACACACATATTTGTATTTGTATATTATTGGTAATCATAAAAACAAACCATCCACCTTTGTTTAAATACACTAAACACAACTTGATGATTTATGTAAGAATTTGCATCTTTCTCCCCTTGACTGCATTAATTTGTCTTGTAAATGTAGAAATGTGGCCCTTGGCTGGGAAAAAAAATATTTGTGGAGTGTGGAGTGCTGTGATATTGTGTGCCGGTGAAGGTGTGTTAATATGAAAGGTGTACTTGTTAAACTTAGTTCACAGGCTTTGACCCAGCAACAATAGATGCTTTGTGTAAGAGGTTATAGGTAATCTGTCAGCTTGTGTATCCTGACACAAAGTGCTCTTCCTCTCACCGCCCAAAGGAATATTTAGTTCAGTTGTGAGTATTGTATATCACAGATGGAGGCGTGGTGTCTTATTTAGTTGTCTCGTGTATGTGCACGCTATTTTGCTTGCTCTGAGGTTCTTAGAAATATAATGTTAGTTCTCAAAAACACAAAAACAAGCTGCATATACATCTGAATAAATTAAAATCATGTTATTTAACAATAACATTGTGCATTAGGCCAGTCACATTATATTATCTTATCAAGGTCAGCAAAAATTAGCGTGGTCATGTCCATATATCATAAGATATTGTGTTTACTTGTGTGCTTGTTTACTTAAGAATGTCCCCAACACTTCAGCCAACTCGATGCCAGAATAAACAGCAGGGTTTTCCCTATTATTATAAGACTTTGGTGCAGCGCTATGCTTTTCTTCACAGAGCCTGCACTGAATTAACAGAAGATAACTCTTCTGAGACACACTTTGCTGTCATTTGTGTTTAAGGTGCTTCTATCCTGTCATTGTCTGCTGTTTGAATTAGAAGTTCAGTGCTCTTTGAAAGGGTGTACTTGCATTATTACATTATTATATTATATTATCATTATCTCAGTGGCATAAAATGTTCTTAAAAGGAGTAGAGATGAACCACTTTTTATAAGTTGATTCCAATATCTGAATTTGGCCAGTACAGATACTATACTGATAACCAGAGCTTTCTTCTTCTTCTTCTTCTTCTTCTTGCTAATATTATTATTATTATTATTATGTGTAAGGTTATGAAGCTGAAAATAAACTTGTGTTTGGGTACACATCCAGTCATTATTTACCATCTGAAAAGCTTGTTTAAATTCATGCTCTAGAGTCTAAAGCCTTGGACTTGTGTAATGGCCTCCTCCACCCAATGTGGGGCGCTGTAGGACTGTAGCTTGTGACATTCACATGTGCTACAGATGCTGAGAGACAGCCCTCATTTCCCATGATGCATTGTTGAGAGCTCGAATTTGCTTTTATGTTCCAAAAGGCACTCTTTTTTTGTTAGTGTCTGCAATGTGTTTGTAATTTGTTTTTATGTGTTTTCTCAGAACATAGTGGTTTATGTTGGTAATTGTCATTTTTGTGCTTACACCATGAGTGAGGTGCCTAGTAACTTTCTTCAGCGTAGTTATACAACTTTTAAGTTATTGAGGGAGAAGTATGCTACTTGTACATTAAAATTAGGATGAAAATTATTAAAATGTTTAGATGTGTTTAGCATAGAATTTAGAAATCTTCATCTGTAGAGGAACATAAATAAGTAAGTGTAGTCTATTGTCTGATGTGTAAAATATGTCATTTTGGCCCAAGATTCTGATACTAAATCAGATCAGTCCCATCTCTCATCATGACAATATTGTTTTTGCAGTTATTTCTGGGACCATATATCCTTCAACAAAACAAAAGTTAATTTCTCTTTTTTCTTTCTGACTTTTCTGCACAGGTTCAGACTCCTCCTCCCATATCTCACCTCACCCCCCAGCCCTGACCTCTGACCCCACACCTCTCTCCAACCATGGCACACCGATCTCAGAGTTCATCGATCGGAGATAACCCCCTTGACCCAAACTACCTGCCTCCACATTACCGGGAGGAGTACCGTCTAGCTATTGATGCTCTGATAGAAAATGACATACAGGTAACACTGCAGTTGTTTTTTTGTGTGCTTTTTATATGTGAATGTGGATTTAAAATGAAGATGTATACAATGGTTTTATGATGAAATGATTTGTGTGTCTCCTTTCCCACCAGGGCTACTATGACTTTCTCCAGACCGCAGATGTGGTCAGTTTCCTGGCACAGCCAGAAATTGAATTTATTAAGTCCACAATCCAGACGCCCAACCGGACTTCCAGCGTGCCAGAGCTGACATACCACGACATAGGCAATGATGCCGATGGCTCCTCCGACACCTACTGGCCGGTGCAGTCAGACCTGGCTGCCCCGGGGCTGGACCTGGGCTGGCCGCTGCCACAGCAAAGCTTCATGGGGCCCACAGAGGTCACCACTCTGGTCAACCCCTCTGACCCCGACATGCCGAGCATCAAGGAGCAGGCCAGGAGACTCATCAAGAATGCAATGCAAGTAAGTAAAAGGGAAGGGCAGGAATCACAGAGAGGAGTTAAACTTGCATATCCGGTTTGCTGGTATCAGCAGACATCTCTGAGAAAAAAGTGTCTCTGAAGATTAGATCAAAGCATTCTACACATTTATAAATTCACATTTATTCAGTGTGTACAATTAGAAATATGCTACATTATGTTTTCTGTTCCATGCACACACACTACTTTTTAAAAGTGGACGGATGGGAAACACCTCTAATAAAAACACACACGTTCTCTTACTACTGAGTATCCCCTTTGTGTGTCTAATCAGTATGTACCATACAAATTAGACGTTATCTCTTGTTGAGATAAAGGGCTGCCAGGGACTAGTGTGTGTGGGTTATACTATCTCATTGTTAGTTTCATACTCTTTATCTGTCACTGCCAACTTCACCACCACTCCCTTGCAGATGAATTTGTTGCTTACCGGCCTTTGGCTAAATCAAAAATTTAATTAGCACATAGCATGTCGATGGCAAATGTCACAAGCAGTCAAACCTGTTGGTGTGGTGGGCCCTGTCAGTACATGGCTGACTCTTACTGTGACAAATTTTATAGGCCTAAGTGTGACTCTCCTGAGTCACACTTCCAAAGTAATTCACTTGGAAGTCCCATAAAGCAGCCTAATTGTTTCAACGTGTTTCACCTGAAGTTGTTCAACTCTCCTGGATCCACGTTCTTTACATACTCCTATCATTTTATGCATCGGAAATGTTGTCATCATATTCTTTATTTAAAAGGCTATTTCTGTATAGTTGTTATTAATACATGCCACCGTTTGCATTCTCCAGGAATCAGATGAAGCGAGCCTGTGTTTATATTTCCTAAGGCAAAGTTACACTGTGGAAAGTTGTAATGAGGAGGAGATTTTTATTAAGACAATTTTTTTTTCAATGTTATATTTTCTGGTTATTACTGTGAAAACTGTTTTTTGTCCACAGTGGCCTCTAAAAATCAACAAAATATGAAAGGCCCTTGTAGTAGCTTTAAAGAGGAGGGGGATCCCTCCTGTGTGGCCGTCCCTGAGGTTTCTTACAGTTTTTTCCCCAGAGGTTTTTTGGGGGTGTTCCTTTATTATTTCAAGGGTCTACAGAACAGGGGGTGTCGCACACTGTACAGTAGTGGTTCCCAAACTTGTTCTAGCACTCCTCCCTTCAAAAGTCGCCCCCCCAAATTTGACTTGACTCAACCATGCACAGAGAAGACAGACAGGTTGTGAGAGACTGGAGTCATTAATCTTTCTATACCACATTTG
>JAJHUR010093466.1:0-19080 GCA_027495735.1 Lutjanus campechanus | reverse complement strand
ATAATGATAATGATGTGAACATCCACACTGATTAACAATGACCTTTGACAGTCAGCCTATTCCAGCTGCATCTGCAGCTTAGGAAAACTGATAGTGATGAGATGTTATGCTGTATGTTGCTCAGAGAAACAAAAACCAGAAGGAAGTAGTTCATGAAATGTTTCAAAGACTAATGGGTATAGGACGATCCAACACTCTGTTACTGTCTGATTCATCAAGTCATCAAACAACTGCTAGGTTAAAAACAAGGTGTATCCTCTAGCAGTGTTGGGGAGTAACTACTTAGATGTAATTCAATTGCAAAAATGTAAATGTAATCCATTACAGTTACTGAGAAAAATATGTAATTCAATTCTAGACTCAACAATAAGGCTTGCCCCATGCCATGTTGGGCAAATAAATCTGCAACTCACGTGCTCTGCTGGGCCGGTGGTAAAAGAGAATTGAACTATTAAACTATTTTGATAATTTATTAATCATAAATGTGTTTTTTCATGCACAAATGCTGTTCAGGCTCTCATATATGGAGATGTCCTGTTTTTCTCTGTTTATTATCACATTAAACTGAATATTTTGGGGTTTTAGACTGAGAAGACACGACATTTAAATCACCATGGACTTTGAGAAACTGGGATGGACAATTTTCATTATTTTCTTACATTTTATAGATGTTGCAGCCCTAGTTTAAACATGACAATTAACTGAAGTCTGTGTTGTAATTTGATAGTTGCTAATAAATAAAACCCGGTAAGTACATTTCTGACCCACTGGCCCAACGAATGAAAGTGAAAACAAAACTTGAACACTGGTAAAGTAATAGTTGACAGCCTGAAAAGATCTGAGGCAGTCTGAATATAAATGTTTGCTTGCCCTGACAGAGACTCTGCAAGTTGAAATGCGATGCCTCATCCATCAGTTAATAAAAGATTTTTTTTAACATACTGTATACAATCAGAGTGCCTCTGATCTTTCCCTCTGCTCAACAGTCATTGTTTGTTTTATCTTCATCTGCCAGCTGGTTTATCCTTGAAGAGCACCTGATTCTTTCCTTTTTCAATTACCAACGCTACTTTTTAGATCCAGTGCAGCGCTCCCTGTTTTTCTGACATTATAAAAGTATTTAATATATACCACAAAATTGTATGGAATTTGATTGGCTGCCAGTGTTTCTATCGTTCTTCAAGTGACTGCAACCATATCCTTCACTGTGGTTGTTGTTGTAGCTGTGATGTGGACTCTGCCATCCACTTGAGTTACAATGATTTTTTAAAATGATATCTATATAGTTATTGTTCTTGTGTGGACTATAAAAGTTCTAAAAAAAAAACCTTGCTACATTAACATCATAAATACCTAATGACATCCAATTTTAAAGCCTGTGACCGTTCGTGCCATATGACAGAACCTCGTTCTGCCAGAGGCCCTGATTCATCAGGCAAACACTGATGTGTTTTGTGCTCCATATTCTCATCGTTTACTGGAACCGTGGAGTTCATACAATGAGACAATCTACTGAAATCTTCGTACATTCCCTTCACAAGATGGAAACACAACTCTAAGATGCAGCAGGACTCTGCTCCTGGGATTATTTCTGGGGTGCTGAGTTCAGCCTGGCTGCTTCTACACACTGAGGCTATTTTAGTCCTCCACTGGTTGGCAGAGGAACAGAGAGCTCCAGTCTGGGGGTGAACAGAGAGCAGTTGAACTGGGTGTCTGCTGGGTTGACTACCATGTCTGTGCAGGGACAGGTATTACAGCTGTATGAGAAATACCAAACACGCTGCCAAAATTGACTCTGAAGTCAAAATAATGACACAAGTTGTCGAGAATGTCGGGCTATTACTTCATATTTTCCAGAAAACAGCACAATCGCTGCATAACATCACAGTGAGCACATAAACACAGTGTACCTTGTTAGTGATTTTGGTGTGTGTGTGTGTGTGTGTGTGTGTGTGTGTGTGTGTGTGTGTATGTGTGTGTGTGCAGAAACACACCAGAATTCGAGCTGACGACTTGTCTGTGCATGCCTGTAAATCTATGACACCATTGTTACCTTGTGCAGGTTCCCCTTTGAGTCTCCCAGGAAGGCTATGGTATGCCCGGCCCTCACACTGACGGCCACAGCAGTGAGACGGGCGGACGGGCTGTCCAATATGGTCTCCGCTTCGACGGCCATCCTGCTGGCCATCGGGCTCGGGGTATGGTCGGAGCCACAGGGGTAGGCATCCAATGTGTTCTGGACACAAAAAACAAATCAGTGAGTGGTTAAACTCAGGTGACAAGAAGATTAGATCTCGAAAAACAAATCATGTTGCATGTGAAATGTAAAGTAGAACTGCTTGTTTTGCTCATAAGAAGCCCTTCAAGTGCTTTGTTATTCATTTCACAGCGAGTAAGCCAGTTACCAAAAATAAAGCAGCAGTGTTCCTATTGTGGTCAGTAAAATCCCAGCAGGATTTATTGTGGAGGGGTTGGGGTTTGGGAACAAACTCTCAGTGGATTCCAGCGACTTCTCCGCTCGCTGCTTTAAAGCTCACAATTTGTTTTTGCTTCCACAGTTTGGCAGTAGGGAATCTTTGCTCTGGCGGCGTGGTTGTTGTTTTTTGTTCCGGGCAATTTATTTTTTGATGAGAGCGTTTGAAAGCGGGGGTCATTGCTTCATCGTTGGTAATCTCAACAATAGGAAGTAGAGGCAATGAACCTGAGAGCTCAGCCTGTTGAGGGCTACTCGTTATGATGGATTGCATGTAGTCGGCTGGTGTGTTGTTATGAATGGACTCCTTATTTGGCCTGTTCTCAGAAAAGAGAGACTGCTGATACACCAGCGCTGCTGAACTCCTATGACACAATGCATCTACAGTGCCACCAGAATATATTCCTGGTTTCATGACTGCACTATGTCCAACTTTAAACTTGGTGCTAATAACATAGCTGTCAGTGTCCAAATAGCTATGTATAGGACTCAATGGGCCTCGTGCGAGAACATTTTTTCATTCTCAGTTTAAATTTCTCTTACTTTTCGTACAAAGGACTCGTACCAACATGCCACGTCAGATTCAGCAAACACTTTTAACTTCAGATAACTGTGTAAATGATTCGCCTGTGTGTATCTGAGTGCACGAGACTTGTAAATTAGCATAATTAACACCTGAATAATGCCATATAAGGCTACACTTCCTGGTCCATATGCCAGGAAGTGTTCATTCATGAAAATGACATCAAAGAGTAAAAAGTCCTGCTTTCACAGATCCATGAAGGAAAGTCTGTCCTTTTAACAGCGTCAGTGGTGGAATTAAAGCACCTGATAAAGCAAATATCAGGAATGAGTGCTGTCACAATATGAAAAGGGCTTCAAAGAAGAAAAAAAAGCCTCACCGCAGCGAGGGGTGACTGATGACTGCAAAGGGAGGAGGGAGGTCAAGGGGATGTTGCACGTAGCAAAGTTCTTTTAAAATCACTTGCACATACAACTTAAGAACAAATCTGTTCATATGAGTGGTTCTTGCATGAGGCCCAGTGAGTGTAGTCTTGCAACAGAACTCAGTCAAAGATCTTGCCGCCGATCGTCTGCAGATTTCTGAAAACAAGGTAGCGGCTGTCCTTCTCACTGTTCTAGCAACAGTGGGAAGAACAGCTGCTAATAAACCTAAGCACCTTACATTTTCTTACAAGGATGCGCCTTACCGGAAAAGATGCTCTGCTCCCACTCTCGTCAGTAGTAAACACACACCCTTGCCCTAAAAAAGTTTGGATTGGTTCTGCAGTGGATGTCCCCTCCATCTCTAATTGTTTTCTTCCAGTTTTAGTCACTATAGCTGAGACACTGTCCTAAGTCTCTATTGAGCAAAGCGTTTAGAGAGTGACTTGTGAATATACAATGACATACATCATCAATACATATATTTCTCTTACCTGTAGTTCTATTTATCCATCTAGATAGTTTTGGTGTGAGTTGCAGAGTTTTGGAGATATCAGCAGTAGCCCCCATTATAATGGGACTAATGCAGCAGTACAAAATGAAGCATGCATCTACTTATGGACAAGAGGCTCATGGTCTTAACAGTGTGGGATGTAAACATTAATGGTGACCTCCTTGCCTGAGCTTTAAAGTTAACACCACTGAGCTAGCTAACTCAGTGATGCAGTTGTCAGTTAGGTAGAAAGACAATAGTTACTACATACTTGTCATAACAAGGTCTGTGGATTATCTTCAGTAACCGGGTCATGATTTCTGGAAAAAGACGTCACTGTTGAGTTTTTCTAATTAATTTTCTTTTAGCGCTTTGAGCACCACAAGTTGAGAGCCAACTAGTTCCATTATGGAGAGAAGAAAGACATCTCTATGACTGATATTTCAAAAACTTTGCAACTCACAGCAAAACTATCCAGATCAGAGGTTTTCAAAGTGGGAGGCGGGACTCTCCAGGGAGGCTCCAAACAGTTTCAGGATAGGCTCAGTAAATGGAATTAAAAAAATAGCAGTTTTTTTTAAAATAGTTTTCCCAGATTCAGAAACTAATGAATGCCTTTGGGCAGACCGTTTGGGTTGCTGCACTCTGAAGTCACAGCTGTACAAGGCTATCTTGGCTCAGTTGTTGTGCGTCTATGAGATCAAATAACAAAATCATGTTCCCATAGACATTCAGGAATTGAGCAAATCTAAGTAAGTAAACAAAGGGGCGATTTTTTCCGAGCTTTATCTTAAGGGAGGCTCACAGTCTCTTTCAAAAACCCCTGATCTAGATGGATACATGGCACTACAAGTAAGAGGAAAAATATGCATTTTTGACTTTTGGGGTGAACTATCCCTTTAAACTTGATAATCATAACATGGCTAAACAGTGTCCAGAGAGCTATATATAGACGTCAGTGAGTATTGATTAAGTTAACCATGGGGAGTGTGGGACCGTTTAGACGGCCTGTTCTGTCCACATCATGAGAAGCCGACCATTAGAGGAAAACAAGCAGGGATGACTGCATGCTAAGAATAGCCTCAAACTACATTATGACTACTGAAATAGTTATGAAGTTATGACGTCCAGTCTAGGAACATGGCCTGGAAGCTTAAAGGCTGGCATGTCACTGACTGGCCTGGCTGATGGGAGCCGGTGATTACGGCGTAATGCTGACGAGCGCTGCACAGCCTGCAATCATCTGGACATTTAGACACAAACACTGAGGGCAGTAAGAACCACGAGGGAGCGAGATAACAAGAACAGAGTGCTAAAGTTGCATTTTCAGATTCTACTGCTCGGTAGGAGTCCTGAATCATGATCATCAATAACAAAGCATGTTCGCCACAGCTTAGACCTTTGCGTGAGAGTCCGTCCCCTGGTGCAGATGGACTGTCCTGGCAAAGACTGAACAGGGATGAAGCTGCTCTGATGTTGTTTGTGTACAGGGATCCAATTGAGATTTGACATCTTAATGACACTGTAAATCTCTTTTCAGCTCCAAATCTCATCTCCATTCCCTCTGTTCACTGTTCCCCTCCGGCCATATGCTTTGTTTTGATTCTCCTTTTTTATACCCTTCACTTTTACGGACACATATTCATTCATCTGTCCTGTCCACTTCCTAGCCCTCGCATTTCATTTTCTTTTACTTTTGTTTCTGCTCCACTGTGCATCTGTATCCTTTAAAGGGATAGTTCATATTTTGTGAAGTGGGGTTGTATGAGATACATTTCCATACTCAGTGTTTTACCTGCAGTATAGGGTGTTCAACACACCTCCAGTTTAAAGAAGCAGCAGGAGAACAGGTGTGGGACACTAAGCAATGTACTGCTGTGAACAGGGTCAGCAGCAAAAAAACAGATTTTAAACACCTCAAAAATCAAGTCACAGCCATTGTCAAGAGGAAAGCACTGTTATATCAGCTGAATATTCCTCTCTCCAAAGCAACCAAACTCTACTAACAAAAACATTTTACTTTGCAGAACACAGGAGTTGCCGGTCTCCTGCTCCCATGAATGTTCAGTTTGTTTTATGTTATTGTGTGGCTATGGTGAATCACAGCTAACCCTTTAAAACACAGAAATCACACAGGAACATCACGCAATAACAAGAATAAACTAACTGATCGGGGCAGCTGTCGTTCAGCAACTTCTGTGTTCTGCAAAGTAAAATTATTATTTTTGTCAATGAAGTTTGGTTGCTTTGGAGAGAGAAATATAAAGTGGTAAGAATATTCTAAATATAGCACACACTTTAACTGATATTGATTTTTTTTAGGTGAGTTAAATATGTTTTGCTGCTGACTCTGTCCACAGCAGTAAACCGTTTAGCTTCCTAAACCAGTACTCCTGCTGCTTCTCCAAACTGTCGACTTCCATCTACTGTAGGTAACACACTGACCATGGACCTCATACAACCTCGCTTCAAATAATCCAAACTATCCTGTTAAAGGATACAGATGCACAATGGAGCTGAAAAGTAGAGGCAAGAAGTGAAAGAAAAGGAATTACAAGGGCTTGGAAGTGCACAGGACAGATCTGAATATATGTCTTTTGCAAGTGAAGGCTAAGGGGAATCAAAACAAAGCATATGGCCGGAGGGGAACAGTGAACAGCGGGAATGGAGATGAGATTTGGAGCTGAAAAGAGATTTACAGTGTCATTAAGATGTCAAATCTCAATTGGATCCCCGTACACAAACAACACCAGAGCAGCTTCATCCCTTTACGTCTTTCAGTCCCCGTGCAGAAACCAATATCAGTTTAAGTGTATGCTATATTTAGAATATTTTCATCAATTTTTATCGCTCTCTCCAAAGCAGCCAGACTCCTTTGTCCAAAACAGTAAATTTACCTCAGAGAACACGTGAGTTGCTGATCTACCGCTGCATTGATCTGTTAGTTTATTGTGTGACTTTGGTGAATCCAAACTAAAAAGGTCCACACACTGTGGGTCCCTTCAGTGTAGTTTATTTAGTACATCCACAAGTGATGTTTCAAGCTCACTCATATTACACTGAAGGGGGCCACAGCGTGGGAACCTTTTCTGTCGTTTTTGTCTTCATTGCTACTTTTTGTTGGTCCAGCATCTGCCCCGAATGGGTTTTGGATGTGCCCGACTAGTATAAATTGTTCAGTGAATCCAAACTAACCCTTTCAAACACTTAAGTTAAACAATTAGCCAAACAATCTCACCAAGGTTGTTTGTCTAACTGTGGCAGCAGAAGACCAGCAATTCCTGTATTCTGTAAGTTAAATCTCTGTTTTTGTTGATGGTGTTTGGTTGCTTTTGAGAGAGTGATATTTGGCTTATATAATGGCAGTTTCCCATTGGAAAAGGCTCTCTGACAGCAAGGTAAAATATAGTGAAAATATTCTACACTTAAACTGATCCATAACCACATTTTAAAAAATCTGAACTATCCCTTTAATGTCTTATTATTTTTCTCCTTCAGAGCCTCATCTCCACCTGGGGTTTCTTTATCCGTCCTTGTCAGGCCTTGTTAAACATTACCCTCAACCCCGCCCCACTAAGTACGGCTAATGCCGCCGATCGATGCCTCCCTGACCAGCAATTCTGTTAAATGACACTGCCCGCGCTCCCGTCTCCCCTCCAGCTAATCTGCTGTACGTGGCTGCACAGGTTGAGGGGTCAGCGCTGCTCTGTGTCCTCAACACAGGAGGAGGTGGTAATAGAGGAGGATGTCAAACTAACCCACGCTGTCCATGCAAAAGCAATGCTCACATGCAGGCACGTGAACACACCACATAAAGCCAGGAGTTGGTGTAATGAGAGGGCCAATCTAATTCAATCCCTCCTCCACAGCATTACATTTGTCTATTACAAAAATGTTAAATTTAATTTAGTCCTCTCTGATATGAAGGTCACGTTGCTTGCAGAGGACAGCCCTGGACAGCTTCAGATGCACGGCACCAGCTCTGGCAGATGAAAGCTTTTATTCAGCACAGTCATCACAGAAAAAAAAAAAACTCTCTACATAAGAAAAAAATGGAGTGTGTGTTTTTCTGTAAACACAACAATAAAAACAAGGAGAACAATGTCAAGATACTGGGTTATTCAGCGACAGGTTCACGGTGTTCCTCTCTGCCTTATGTTTATGTGAACATTTTCATTCAGAGAAAGAAAAACTTAAATACACAGCACAACATATAGTGATCTCTACATTTAACCCATCCTAAGGAGCAGTGGGCAGCCATTGTGTGTCGCATCAGGGAACATTTCCAGCTGTTGGTCAAAGGCACTTACGGCCGGGATATGAACCCAGGACCTCCTTCCAGTGCTAACCACTGAGTCTGCATATATACTCTGATATATAACAGCCTGGAGGGAGGGATATGTGGCCATACATCTCATTCTTCCCCTCATTCTTATTCTTGTATGCAGTCATTCTTAGCATGTATACTGCTTTTCAGTAACACCCTGTCACACAAACATGCAATTACAGACACTGACACATGGGAGTGGAGCAGTGTAACCGCTATCTGCTTCAGTATGTTGACCGCTGTGCGGTTAGCTGTAGAAAGTGATGATAAGGGACTTGTTCAAGTGAATCTCAGTGAAAGTTACTGAGAGCGGGAATATGACTCAGACTGGTCTGTTATCATTTTCTATCAGGGTTGTCATTTTGTCTTCAGACAACGATTCATTGTTTGATTAATATCAATATCTGATTTCTTTTGATTTGTCTAAATTTAAAAGTCACAACAGGCTGTGCCTTGTACGACAGCAGCGGGTGTTGAATGATGAATGAACTAGAGCTGTAATCATCAATTAATCAATTATTGATCAATTATCAAATTTATCATCAACCCTTTAAATATAGCTTAAACAGTTTGAGTCATTTTTTAAAGTCAAAATTCTCTGATTTCACCTTTTTAAATGTGAATATTTTCTGTTTTTTTTCCTCCTTTATGACAGCAAACTGAATATTTTTGGGTTGTGGGCAAAACAAGACATTTGAGGACGTCATCTTGGGCTTTGGGAAACACTGATCAACATTTTTCACAATTTTCTGACATTTTATAGACCAAACAACTAATAAATAAATCAAGAAAATAATCAACAGATTAACTGATGATGAAAATAATTGTCAGTTGCAGCCCTATTCTGTGGTAGACTTGGCATCCTATGACCTGACCGTGCCAATATCCAACTCATTCTGTTTCTTTATCTAAAAGTGAACTATTCAGTCAGAGAGTGATTTGTTATGAAAATGATACAATTACAGTTTCAAGCAGTTTCAAACACTTTTCAAACCTTGAAAACACCACATGAAAATGTAAATTTTTTCAAGAATTGTCCAACACCCATACAAGCCCTGAATATTTGTAAAATCAACAGACAGGCATAAAGGCTGACCAATAGCATTGATTCATGAAAAAAAGACAAAATATGGAGGTGAAAGGTTTGCACCCGATAGCAAACGGGCCCTCACTGAGCGCTACATGCACATCATGTTTCGTTGCTCTGATTGGTTGTTTAGTCTATCCACTTGTGTCCAGACAGATTAGACTCTACCGATTGATAACATCCTTTGGAGAGATTCCAGACTAATTCGCATTTGTGAATTAGTCTGGCAATGCCAGGCTAGTGTGTCAGGAGGCCAGTGCCTTACCACGTCTGGTAGGACTCTGAAATCATGACACCAAAGAATAATGTGTGGCAGCATTTTGGACTTGACACAATCAATAGGAGAATTGTGGATAAAGACAGGGCCGTTTGCTGCCTTTTAAAAATGGAGCTGCCTTACAGTAAAGGTACCATGTTATAGTTTAGGATTAGGTTACATGGGCTGCATTCTAATTGATTTCAACCAATTTTGCATTAGTGCTCATTTGTTCATACTTGAAAAGCGACAGCCATGATAACTATGTGGTTACTATGACAAGTAACCACAGAAATAAAGCAAACTGAATCTGATGAACTCACCTCTGGCAGGTTGGCACAGTTGGATTTGACTTCGTACTCAATGTAGGCCGCTTCCACTCCTGTCTCTTTACCCATCTGCGTGTAGCACAGGTCTCTGGTGGAGTTAATCCTGCGGTCCACATCTTCCAGGTTAAACATGCAGAGGGCAGAGTCCTCGCTGGGCCGAGTCGAAGAAGCCAGACGTGTGGAGAAGACACCAAGGAGAGTTTCGGAGCCTTGACTCACTACACCGTCCTTGCTGAGCCCAAGCTGGACTGCTTGCAAGAGGTTGTAAATCTTTCCTGCCCTGGAACGGCACGTCAAGGGTACTTCCACGTAGGAGTAATAGGCCTGGTCATCCAAACAAACACGAGAGACGTAGGTGCGGTACTCACGTGACTGTGACTTTAGGTCACGTCTGTAGAAGAGGAAGTACACGTGTTGACGGTGGGCGAATGATGCTACAAAATGATGGTCGTATTCTGAGAGACGGCCAGCCACGGCCAACTTGGCGGTCTCCTCGTAAGAAAAGACGGGTTCTTGGGCAAGGTTCCGTGTGGAAATAGGTGGATGGCTGCTGGTGTAACCCCGCCCCACAAACAGTACTGGCTGCCTGTCAGGATGAGAGCGAACCACGAGTCCCACAGTGCTAACGTTGGGGTGGTTAGCTGCCACGTACTGAGTGTCCACCGGCCTCTCTGTAGAGAAAAGGACCACATCCACAGAATCCAGACTGCGTTTCTGGCAAATTCCTTGGTTGACACTCCCGCAAGTAATAAGCTCCATGGAATAAGGGTCAACCAGCAGGAGCTTGTTATGGTTGCTGGTCAGCCTTGCCTGAGGGCAGTTGGTCTCAGTCACAGGAGGTAAGCACTCCCGACTGTCGGTGACGGGTCCAGTGTCATCCTGGAGTTCAGGTTGGAGGAACCGATCCAACTGGAACAGGTGATCTCGGGCCCCAACGTATACCCGACTGACAGTAGGGTCGGGATGCAGGGCCAAGTGTTCAAACAGAGTGTCATTCCGGATAAAGGTGGGATAAGGACTAGAGGGAGAGGAGGGTGACCCTCGGACAACACCGCTGTGTAATGAGGAGAAGGGCCAGCCACCGGCCAGCAGCAGGAGAGACAGCAGTGTTTTGACTGCTGACGCTGAAAGACGACGCACCATCCCCGGAGGCATGGCAGCAGAGCTGGGAGAAAAAGACAGGACAGGTCATTAGAAAAAGGTTCTCGAATGTTTTCATGGCACAGAAATTGTTCTTCATTTTCTGTGCACAGACCCTCTAGAGCTGCAGCCTGATCAGTGCAAGACCACAGAGCATTTGTTACCAGGCTACAACAAGGTGTTGATTCATCAGTAACACCCACAACAACAGGATATAGTAGTTTATGTCAAGCCTTTTTGTCTACCTGATCTGCATGTGCTGTGTTCTTATGACTCTTAGCTAAGTAATTCTGGGATAAGACCCCTCCCTGCCAGAGCCACAGTCTCAGTTCAATAAGGCAATCATAGAGTCATCAATCTCGGAACCAATCGTCAAACAACAATATAGCCTCCAGCCAATGTTAACGGCCAGTGTTTTCCAGGGCTTCCGTTGTAGCCAGCGGATATCCAGATAATAGATATCTGGACCAAGACTTCATCTTCCGCGTGCTGGTCCAGCTTGAGATGCGAGAATGAAGTTAATCTCTACAATGTGCATATGAATGCAGAGGCATTTTTTAGAAAATTGAATAAAAAGTTAAACTGTTGTCAGACGATTGCTGATCAGTTCCTAGACTGCCTAGACTCGGCCTCTACGATCTGTTTCTTTTGCTCTCCACATGGGCTGTTTTCAAGCATGCAACCAAAGCCTGCTAAAACATGATTGGTTAATACTACTCTAACTACAAACAAACTACAAACAGAAACCAGAACACTTCTGATACCAAAATTGTGCCCATTGCCTACAGATTCTGCATTCATATGCAGATTATCTGTTTACAAAGATTATAGAGTCATGAACTCTTGCCATGACTTCACTGAGACCTGAGAAATACTGTCTTTGACGACCTGCGTGAGATTCACAGGTGAGTGGGAAAGGAATCCCAGACACTGACTGTTTACCTGGCAGCATCAACAACATCATTCCTCTTTTGTTTGGTCACATTTTGAGTTATGCACAGAAAAGTGCCCAGCGCTCACAGATGTCAACAATGTACACCAACACCACACTGTAGAAATGAATACATGACATAACAAGCTAAGCAAAGACATCAAAAAATCTGACACGCTAGTCTGGTTGTTGGGACATCATGAAGCGTCCCAGATGCTGAGTCATTTGTCTTTTCCACCATGACACACCACAGGGTATTAAAGAAGCATTTGTTTTCATTTAACGTCCGGTCTAATCCCAGAATTGAGTAAATTACAATCTTCAGAGGAAGTTGGACAGACAAACATCCAAACTGCTACATATAAAACCCAAAAGATGGATCTACTCAGAGCCTAACCTAACCAGTCAGTGAATTTTGAGAAGCTGTGCTTTAGAGTCCTCTCAAGGACCTGTGGAGGACCCTGGAGAACCACTGCCCTTGAGGAACCATATAGGATATACCATTCCTATAGTGCAGTGAACAGTGTATGGACCAAGCCAACTAATCCCACATTCAATTCTGCTGCACTCAGTAATCCTAAAAGAGGGTTCAAACTTGTACTTTGACCCTGATGCAGATGCTTTTCTACAGATTAACCATCTAAGGACAACTAATAAAACTATTTTTAGATAATACAAACATTAGTTGTTTCTATGTTTATAATCTCTGACTGTACCAAGAAGCTTTCAACAGTTTATACAGCCTCAGGAGGACTCCTTCAGCATAATAAACGGCTCCTCACCATTTGTTTCCAGTGGAGTTTTACAGAGGCATGTCACCTCTTGACCTCCCAGCAGCTCCGGTTTAAAAACACATCCTTCTGGACACAACCTGCAAGACAAAGGAAAGAGAAGATTCATCAGTATATTTCAAACAAAGACACACAGAGTCATTTATGGCAGCAAATGCGGAGATGACAAACCTCAGCCAAAGGCACGTTACTGCAGGCCAACCACAAGCCTGCGTGTTTGCTACAAAACACAGACTCTGACGTTCAAACACCTTGTATTTTTTGGCATCCCTGCACTCCACTAGAAGCCGTGGGAAGCTCATACCCATTGAAATTCCTGTCAGACCTATGTCTGACTGGCTACATCCGTTTTTCGCGAGTAAAAAAGCCCTCAGCAGAGGCCAAGTCAAGTAGTGTCAGTCCAAGAGGGCTTTCAGCGCCACACACACACTCTCCCATTATACAATCCTCCTTCATTGCTAGGATACAAGGTACAAAACCCTTTGGTTTCAGAGCCCCTGCCAGAAAAACAAGTTGCTGTGAGGTAAAAAGAAGATGGCATGAGAACCTTGAGAGTGGTAGAGCTCCCTTGTTTGGGCACCTGAATCTGCGGTTTCACGCTTACTTTGAGAAACAATGTTAACGTCTCTTCTAGTTATGACAGCTGAATTACACTCAATTCTCCTTTTCACTCCATATACAGTATATCCTCCTCTTTCCCGCTCATAATCTCCCTCTTCTTTCTATCCACCTCTCCTCCTCAATCGCCTCCCAGCACTCCATCACTGGCACAGAAGCAGGATTATCTCTTACGAGTTCAGGCGGATCTCCAGTGGGCTTATCCAAAGGCTAGGTTGGGGAAAAAAGACGGAGACAGACTGAAAAAGACACTATTCACCTCACTGAACAGACCGATCCTCATCCAGTGTATACACACACACACACACACACACACACACACACACACACACACACACACACACACACACACACACACACACACACACACACACACACACACACACACACCTCTTTCCCTGCCACACTAGAAGCATTAGAAAGCTTGCTTTGTTGGTGGCAATCTCTTGTGTGTGGGAATGAGGGTAAAGGCCTGGCAAGAGGCCAAAGGCATAAAGAAAAGAAACAAACAAAAAAACAATAATGAGCACAATAATTGTGATTGTTGTCAATATAATTTCAACCAAATGTGAATCAAATCTAAAACTCATCAAGAACTTCCTTGCAAATGTTTGTTTTTCCACTCGATGGGAATTCATAGGGATGGGAATCAAGAACCACTTCCACTTGAGCACCAGTAATAAATTGTCTGATCCAATGGAATCTAATACCTCCAAGCCTGTCACGTCCTTTCATTGATGTCTGCATGTTTTTCTTCCAGTTGTGCATTGCAACGATTAATCGGTCATTCAATTAATCAGCAACTATTTTGATAATCGATTAATCAGTTTGAGTAATTCTTAAAGAAAAGTCAAAATCACTGATTCTGGTTTCTTTACTCTTATAACACAGTAAACTGAATATCTATGGGTTGTGGACAAAACAAGACATTTGAGGACATCATCATGAGCTCTAGGACACACTGATCGACTTTTTTCACCATTTTCCGGACCACATTACTAATCGATTAATTGGGAAAATAATCAACAGATTAATCAATGATGAAAATAACTTAGTTGCAACCTTAAAAGCAATACTTTTATGCTGATGGAAACTTATAACAAGAAGGAGTCATAATGGAGAGGAAGAAATGGTTTAAAGCTTGTCTTCATTTCATGAACAAAGGTGACAGCAGTGCTGGCTGTAATGACGGGAAAATTATCTTTTCAAATGAGGATGGAAATACCAGCAACAGAGTGCTGCAGGGATGACGTATTATCTGTAGGCCAACCCAGAAGTTTGCCTCGCTCTGGTTCCCTCCACAAAAAGCCACTGAGACTTTTGCATTGGATTTTGCATTAGTACAGAAAATAAGGTCTGTGGTGAAGTTCATGATACTCACACGTTTGGGTTTTGGAAGCGTAAATGCAATCACCAGAAGGAAAAAGCTAATGTTATCCTATAAACCTATGAACCTCAAGTGACTGGCATGATGACACTTATTTTTGTCTGCACAGGGTTAGGCGATGTACCGAATAGGTATATGACGATGCCCACATCGAAACATCACCATGGATGATGATATTGTTGCTGGGTCTAAAAGAGTCTGAGGCTCGATACTACAAGAAAATAACGAACACAACATGGAGACACTTCTTTTTATTTTCTGCTGCACATGTCAAAAACAGAAATTAGTGAACAACTCTGTGGCAACTCTGAAGGGACACGCTGCCTCAAATACAGAAGAATCTAAAATCATAATGTTACGATGGTAGAGGTCAATGACTGTCAACCATCAACGGTGGCCAAAACCTAGACCGCAACAACCGCTATGGTCTCATTTAGCCACTTGTTCTTCAGACATGTAAGGCTTCAAAATTCTATTTACTGACACAGTATATATATTGTAGAACAAAACATGAAAATCTCTTAAGCTTGTGTTAACCACAGACCTTATTTTGGGCAAATACCGGAAAACTCGTTAAAAAATGCCACTGCTTTGAAATTCCAGGAATGCAATGCATTTGACACTCTACACACAAATGCCACTGCTTCAAGACAGAATAGTTGTGTTGACAATGAAAACTTGTGTTGGCTGACTTTTTCCTGATCAGGAATAAGTACAGATAAATCAAAGAATCTGACCAATAAGCAGAATCAAAAATGAGGCTGGTATCAATAAAATCTTGTCAATTCCCATCCCTAGATGGCGAGCTCATGCAGAACTAAATCCAGTTCCATTACAAGCAGAGGCACAGATGTCGAGTGGACTGATTGCTGTTGTGACTGACCCCGAAATCATCAAATCTAAACCAAAAGACAGACTTTCTCCTTTGACCTCTGGGGGTGGGAACTGGAGAGGGAGTTTTTTATACTTGGTTAAAAGCTGCAACTCTGCGGCTAAAGAGCCTGAACTCTGCAGTCAGCATGTCACGACTCTCTGGTGGGGAAAGGCGCTTTACAGTCCTGTGCAGATAATCCTGAGAGCACCGGTCCGGAGCCTAACGGAGCAGAGGCTGGAATGACTGGCATGTTAACTCGTAGAAGCACTGGTTCAACAAATACAGTGCTTCTCCTGTTTCCTCCTCCAGCTGACGGCCTCTGGAAGCTGGATGTAAATGACTCCATCGTGGGTAACGGCATCGGATTAGAGCACAGGGTTGTCTTCTCCAATAACTCTCAGAATTTGCAGGCTGTCACGCCATTCATCCAAGAGTAACAGCCCAGTCAGTTCCAAATAATTCCCTATTTGCTAAAAGCTGCAAATCAAATAGCCAAAAACTACAGTAAACTGCGCTGCCATCACCTCATTTGAGAGAGGTTTCCCCGTCCTGCAGTGAATAATCCAATCATGCTCAACTTCATTCAGAGTTTGAGACACATGAGAACGAGAGAATGGACTTGTGATTCAATTCTCTCACGTTAAAAATCACATTTCATCTTCAGTGGAAGCTTTTTTTGGGGGGTGCGACTTCAGCAAGCCAGAAGGTACCAGTCTGATGAGAGGAGTGAGAGGAGGAAATGTTTGCTGTAATTGCTTTTCCTTTACTATTAGGTAATGGACTCCACTTTGTTGCAGCTCCGTCTGCACAAACAGTGACTTAACTCAGTTCATATGAGAGGATATAAAGTATGAATTCCAACAAAATACTCTGGACGGTTTGACAAATAGACCGTGTAGGATATGAAGGATGCGCAAGAAATCAACTTGCTAAAATTCGTCATGACACATTTCCAGATAAGTGGCACTTTGATGCTACCTGTATTCAGCGTAAATACACTGAAAAGCATTCGTCATGACCTGTAGTTGGCTTGGATTGAGTCATCTCCCTCAACAAAGTGCACCATTTTTAGTGCAGTGGTGGTGTAATCTCCTGGAATATGCTAACAAGTTAGAACCAATCTGTCCTAAGGCTGTGCTCATTCAGACATTAGCACTGCACCACTGTTTTGGCACAGCATATAGTTCTACAGGTAGAATTCCCCACTGTGCCAACACATTGTGAAGTAACTCCACCTTGCAATTGTGGAGATAAAACAACCACGATAACTTGTTGTACAACCCTTTCTCATAAACTGCTGTGCAGTGGTTTGGCATCTGATAAGCTTTCAAACTGATTCTTCTCGAAGTCAGACTGGCCCTCCTAGATTGTATTACATTTTCTAGTGGGCACCATGTCTCCACCAGCACTGCCCCATGTATATTTAAACACAGTGCTGTTGTTGGTCTGAATGCCAA
Organism: Lutjanus campechanus; assembly: GCA_027495735.1. Taxonomy (NCBI): domain Eukaryota; kingdom Metazoa; phylum Chordata; class Actinopteri; order Lutjaniformes; family Lutjanidae; genus Lutjanus; species Lutjanus campechanus. The sequence goes on along the minus strand of JAJHUR010093466.1, from coordinate 1,972 downwards.
GTATGCGATAGCTGGTTATCTATTCATATTAGTACTACAGGCTGTGTGTGAATGTGTGTATAATGTAGAATCCAATCAGTATATTGGCTAAACCAAGGGGGTTTTAAAGTCTGAGACTATGTTCCTCTCCTCAGACAAAAATTGCAAAAAGGTGCCCCAACAACTGAGCACATATAGCCTAATATTGCTGTTTTCACACAACTTCAGATTAAACCAAATATATAAAAAACAGTCTGTCCAAAGGCAATTAGTTGAAAAATTCTCTTGTACTGTATCTCTGTCTCTCTGTCTCTCTCTCTCTCTCTCGCTCTCTCTCTTTCTCTCTCTCTCTCTCTCGCGCTCTCTCGCGCTCTCTCTCTCTCTCTCTCTCTCTCTCTCTCTCTCTCTCTCTCTCTCTCTCTCTCTCTCTCTGGCTATTCTATGTTATGTCTTATTGATAGAAAATGTAATGACTAATAATAATAAATCATGAAGTACTATTTTTTTCATTTACATTCACAAAACCTCACCTGAAACTGTTTGGAGCCCACCTGGGGAGACCTACCTCCAACTTTGAAAACCCCTGTGCCAGGCTGAAATATCAGCTGATGTTAGCTTTTTGCAGATATGTCAGCATCAGTATATGTGTCAGCTGTTAAGCGGACGTGCATTTGTTTCTGTACATACTACAACTGGAGTCTACATATGCACACATGTTCAACACATGCACACAAAAAAACATAATTGCGACACGCTATCAGCAAGAACCCCATTATTTTTTGCGTTTGGCTGAAGCATGAAATACAGTATCAGTCAAAAGTTTGAAACATCTTCTAATTCAGTGTTTTTTCTGTATTTTTATCAATTTTCTATGTTGTATGTTAATAGTGGAGACATTAAAAGTTTGAAATATAGAATTATATAGTCAGCAAAAAATTCTTTAGATTGCAACTGGAAACTAAATTGAACATCTTTGGATTTTGGTCAAGAAAAGACATTTGAGGGCGTCATCTTGGACTTTGGGAAACACTGATCAATATTTTTCCACCATATTCTGACATTTAGACCAAACAGCTAATTGTTTAATCAGGAAAATGATGGATAGATTAATTGACAATAAAACACAAACAGTTGCAGCCCTAATGGAATGGTTATGTCTGACTGAAGGTGGTGTTGGATAGACACTATTGGGTTGTGAAGGGTGGGAAAGTGTTGAATCATCTTATCCTTCACAGGTGGACATAAAATATCCTTTTATTCAACTCAAACGACTCACTGTTTCATGTTAAAGAAGGCAGGGCCACACCAGACTAATGGGAGGATGGTTTAAAGAGCTGTGAGACTGAACCAGGACTACAAAGGAGAGATTAAGTGTAAATGTACTTCTTAACTTGTATGATGTTTTGTTCAGAGGACAGGTAGTTGTGGGGCCATTATCAGACAGACAGGACCAGCAGGGTAGAATCCCTATAGGACAAACTTAAGTCTACCAACCTCAACACGCCTCAAATGGACTGGAGCCTGAGCTGCAGCCCAAAGACTCCACAACACAGTGAAGCATTCCTGAGAGGCACATTCAATTGAGCCATCATCCGCTTCATTGAGTCCAGCCTTTCATTCATTTTCAATTCAGCTATCCTACATTCTGCAGGAGACAGAGGAGGACAACAGCAGGGAGGGGGACCGAGCATATCTGAAGTGAAAAAGCTGGCAGAGGGACATTAGAGGACAGAAACGGGGTTACAGGAAGACAATGGCAAGAGGGGAAGACGGGGGTGAGACGGAGAAGGGGGAAAAACGACGAGGGAAATCGCCACAAACAAGTGCTCGCAAGCCTCAGTGCTCACTGAGAACTGATGGAATGTGACTAATGATAATAAGCCAGAGATGGAGAGAGAGAGACACAGAGAGAGAGAGGAGGGAGAGGGGAGAGAGAGAGAGAGAGAGAGAGAGAGAGAGAGAGAGAGAGAGAGAGAGAGAGAGAGAGAGAGAG
>JAJHUR010093465.1:0-16425 GCA_027495735.1 Lutjanus campechanus | reverse complement strand
TGTGGTTTTCTTGACAGATTTGTCTCCTGGCACCCTGGGGCTGATCCTGCTGTAACCCCTGCTCAGGCCTACAGTGGCTGCTGACTGATGCTTGACTTCCCTCTGACTCTTCTCCCACTTCACACCTCTTCTGTCCTTGCCTGAACCCATCATGTCTCAATATGCCACAATAACTATATGCAATATACAATGCACACACACCTCACTCACACTCAGACCCACATATAAGTGCAATGTAAACTCTGTGTAATACTTAAATAAAATAATCTTCACTGCTTTGTATATATATTTATCTGCTATATATTGGTTTACATGTTTATTATTGTTCTATGTTTAATTCTGTACGTTTTGTTACATTTTGTTACAACTCACACAACTGTACTTGTATAACCCATGTGACAATAAACATCTTGAATCTTGAATCCCTGCAGTCAGAGTCCTGGTCCGAGCTGCTGTAAATCACCTTGGTTCTGTGTTCTCTGTCATCAGACTCTCCTCCATTGGTTTGAATGCTGTGTTTGGTCCCGGTCCGGCCATGGTCACTGGGAAGACACTTCTGAAGGCAGCCTCAGCAAACAGCACTTTACATCTATTTACTCTTCCTCTTAACCCCGACTCAGCCCTCACAATCAAGTACCAGGTGCTCTTTTTGATGTAGCTTCTATTGTGTCTGTATGTAAATGCATTTTTAATGTGTTCCGTTTGGATGTGATATGTTGTGTTTTTTAATGTACTTGTTTTTTATAGCAGTTTTTCTACACATGTAAGCATGTTTTTTGCATGCAACGTTAGACAATGAAGTATTTTCCAAAGTTTTCTTTGCCCACGTAACTGGCTTAGATTCTGGTGCCCATTCTGGAGCCCCTCCCTGCCAGCATCCCAATCCCCACTGGGTCTCCCTTGCCGTGGGCCTGAAAGACTTCTCCTCCTGGCAGTCTGAAGCTCCTGCGCTAGAGGTGTGAGCACCAACACTCCCTTGAGGCTCTTCAAGTTAACTAACTAACAGAAGTTACAGTTAGCAGAAATCAGCGGTTGTTCTGGTGCTGTCCCCTGTTTGTTTGAGTGTGAATTCAACAGGTGGCCAGTTCTTAAATATTGCACTTTAACGTCACCCTTCACTCACAAACAGTACCCACTTTCTAATTTTCACTTAACTTGGATGTTTGAGCTTCTCTGCAGAAAGATTTATGTGTCCTCAGTTTGACACCAGAAGACTGAACATTCACCTGTGTTCACCTTTAATTTGAATTTAAGACATGTACATATAATCTAGATGATCATTTGAAAGCCATTCAAAGTCTAATATAATAACCTAACCTGTGATGTTACTCGTAGATTCTGTTTTTCAATGAGGGAGAAGGAGTAGATGCAATCAAGATGTAAGATCTTTTAACAAAGTAATTGAAGTTTTTTGTGTAAAACCCCTATCATACCCAGATTATTATTTAAAGCAGAGAATTTTTAAAATATATTAACATGTCTGGAGGGGATCTTTAAAAAATTCAGCAGCAACATTTCTTTCCAGAGTCAGTGTCTCTGGTACTGTGGATAATCCACAGACTTAGCTGTCAACAGTTTTTATGAGGGCTATTTCTTTGTTAGAAAGCAGTTACAATGAAAACTGTTGACTGTGAGGTCTGTGGATTATCCAGAGTAACAGGGACTGTTGATGTTGCTCCAAATGTGTTGCTGCTCCTGAATGTCATTTTTCAAAGCTGTGAACAAAAATACCACAAGTGAAATTACATTTATTTCCATTTTAATGCTACAAGAATTTCAGAGATAGATATCTCAAATGAAAAATCTGGGCAAATAAAAACAAAACTATGTTTATTCCACTCTGTGTATTTAGATTTTTTTTCACTTGCACCCAACTCAATTGCAATCACACTTTTTACTTTTATCAATCAGATTTAGCCTCAATCTCTGTGAGCCAATCATCTTGTTGCGGTCAAGCTTGAAATAAACAAATACCACACAGCCTCACACTTGTTTGTTTTTGTTTCCTGCTTTTTGTTTTTTATGTTTAATATTTTTCCCCCTCTCTGTCTTTATGGTTTCTGTTTTGTGGCGTCTGGTTGTATCTGTTATGTGAGCAGTCTATGCTTACCTGTGTGCATAAGTACATGGCATACTGTATGTAGTTAGCTATTGACAGATGTATTTATATCCAAGTCCATGGCTGTATACACAGTTGGGTAATATGAAGTGCCATGCTGCTTGTTATCAAAATAACTAAAATGCATCCCCAAATGCATTGTTAACCTGTCCCCCGCCCGACCTTCGTCCCCTTGTAGGAGAAAGTGTGTAGGGCAGAGAAAGAGCAATGAAAAAATATCTGACTGAAGTTTTTGGAAGTTAGAATCTGTGGCCCTGACCATGGTACTGAAACATCAGTAACCTAAGTGTGCTGAATACAGATAAATCCATGGTGCTGTCCGTGGTGCTGAAGCAGCAGATTGATTTGTAATTATGCCTTTTTCTCTCAGTCCCGCCCTTTTATAAAATATAATAAAATGTTTAAGTTTTTAATGACATAAACTATAAAGTATTACTGCCAGAGGGTCCATAAAAAGTTTTCAGATTCATTCATTTTAAATTATGATCATGTACATTTTTTTTTACAGATTTTTACAATGACAGAAAAAGACGTTTTTATATAATTTTCTTGAAAAGAGATGATGGAGCTGAACCATGTGTGGAAGGCTGCAATAAAGTGATTCAACATGACCTCCAGAGAGTCATGTGACAAATTAAAACACTGCTATTAGTTTCCTTAGGGCCTTGTATTGCACCATAATATGAGATATATTGTGTGAGTGTGAAGGGCCAAAAATGGGCATCTTACCTAACGGCAGCACCATAACATAGAGGGTTAACAAACCTTCCTTCTGCTGTCAGCTGTCGTTTCAGTTTCCGGCTGAAAAATCAAATACATTTCTTAATACTTCTTTAATGCTTTCTTTCAAGTAGTCTCTCATAAATGAAACAATCTTTCTTTTGTAATGGAAGGGTGGGCCAACCCTTTAATCGTAACCACTGTCAGAGGAAAGGCAAAAAAGTCAGAAATCACTGCAGAAACACACAGAGTGACTAACATGACTGAGAAACATGAAAATTAAATTATGTTATATCACAAAAACAGGTATCATATAGGTCATCAGCCTACAGCTCCAGATTTTCAGTCCAGCACAGTGCAAAAAAGGTTGCTGTACAGTATTATTACTGTATTTTCATTTACAGTATTACCCTTTTAATTACATTTTAGCTTAATTTACTCTAAACAAATTTACAGTACATAACTGTAATCACATTTTTACTGACTACCCACCATTACTGGGCCATGTGGAGACAGCAGATGAGACATAAAAGGAACAAGCTGAGATGCACTGATCGAGGACGAGCAGCAGTGCTGGAAAACCAGAATACGCCATGTCTTGTTTGATGCTGTGGATTTGTTGCCTCATCCACCACTACTTTGTTTGGGGAGTTAGGGATTTGTGGTCAGGGATTACAGCAGGCCACAAAGGCAGCCTCTGAAGCAGCCGATAACAGCAGACAGTTGCTCTGGATGAGAGGAGAGGCCAACAGTTGGGGTCCCAAACACGCAAATCTGTCCAATGACTGAGACAGGAATTCAGCCACAGGATGGGACGGTCATGTTAGGGCAAGTGGCTACTCGTGACCTGTTTTTACCTCTCGGGATAACTCTTTGTAAGCGTTTATTTGCTTTTTATTAAGTGGTTAAATGTCATTTTAGTGTTTGAGATTTTCTCCTTAATCCACATTCAACTGAATCACCTGCAACCCCTGATTTAATTTCCAAGTGTTGGTTCATTTACTCTTCACAAAGAGAAGAATGAAATTCCTATCCGTGTTTCTTTCACCTTGAGTGTCCCACCCCTGGGCTGCATGGAGTCCACTCAGATGAAGACTAAAGCAGACTTTACCCAAAACATCTGTGCTATTTAAATGTTTAAAATGTGCTTTAAGTAATATGTTCATTCCTTGACTAATAGCTATAGATGGAGGCACATCTTTAAAAAGATTACAGTAATCAATCATGCATGAAAAGGATCAAAAGAAAACAAAGGAGAAATCAAGGAGGAAAAAATAAATTACTTCAGGAGAGGATTTTTCTAAAGAAGAATTTCTTTGCAGATCCTTGAGTGGTGTAATGGATTTTCATGTTTCATACAGAACATAATGTCCCTTAGCCAGTGGCAATGGGAAGGTGGAGCTGTGCCCTTCTGTTTGGGTAAGATAACTCAGCGAGCTAATACAGAAGCAAAGGCAACTGTTTCTTCTTTTACTTTTTGGGCAGATGTAGTTCATCTGGAGCCGGGCCAAAGACAGCACACAGAGGACTGCACGCGCTGAATGTGACTGCGAACACATTTCTGATAAAGTGTGAAAAACAAAAGTGCAAAACTCAGCTGAACTGAGGCAGAACAAGAGCTTGGGAGTGTTTGAGACATTAACACAAACTCAAGTGGGGGATACCCCAGGGAATACTGCAGGTTTGGTTTAGGTTTAGGGGGATGTTGAACTGCACATGCTCGGGGCAAACACTCACAGACAGCATCCACATGAGAGTTACTATAGTGGTGTAAATTAAATACATACATATACTTGACTGCTGTGCTTAAATACAAATTAGAACAACTGCACTTGTTTTTTAGAATACTTCAATTTTATGGCACTTCATCCTTCTACTCCATTACATTTCAGAGTGTATAAATTGCAGGTATACACTTTTTATACACTTGGAAAGTGAATAAAGTGTGATGCATTGCTATCAAACTACCCAAAATATGTTAATTTTGAACTAAAAAATGATTATCAATTTAACTGATTATGTAGACAGAAAATGAATCAACAGCTACTGGATAAATGATCATTTTATGGTTCCAGCACATCAGATGCGAGGATTTGGTGCTTTTCTTGTCTTAAATTACAGCAAACTTAATCATTTGTGAGTTGGAACCATCAAGTGGACAAGTCAAGAAAAAAATAAACATCATTTTGAACCCTGTGTAAGTGTGATGGGCATTTCACACCTGACTTTTTAAAAGCCAAACAATTATGTTTGAGAAAATAATCATCATAATAATCAACAGTCAAAAGTTCCCAACCCTTTCCCTTAATAGACCCCTTTTCTATTGTTGAGTAAACTGATAGTCTCTGTGACAAAGTGACATATTTTTTATATTTTATTATACATTCAATGCATAACAATGCATACACCCCTTTAAATCAAGAAGGCCGTGCAACCCCCAAGAAGGTTTGGTGAACCCTGGTGGAGGTCTGCACCCCCCAGGTTAGGAACCAGTCAATTAAACAGATTAAACAGTTAGTTCCACCTCAATCAACTGCAGCAGTAAAATGTTTACACATTAATGCATGGCTGCATCAATGCACATTAATGCTTGCACATTAATGCTGGGGCTCTCAAACATGTGCAGTCCTTGACCATGACATGAAATGCATGCACTATATTTTAATCATTCCATTTCAGCACTGTCACTTTCAGTAGCCTATGCCATTATGAGATCAATCACAAATCCTATCTTATAGGTTCGTGGGGGGTTCCTGTGCAGCCCTCAATCATATGCGGGCTCCTTAAATTGGCGCTCAGTCATCAAAACATTGAGAATCCGTGCACTGATGCGGAAAGAATAATCTGATGATATTATATATAATAATGCACTCACAGCAGGACATTTTCCTGCGAAATGATTACTTTTACTTTAAATAGTAATACATGCATACTTTATACATATACATGATAACATACTTAGTATGTTATTAGTATTTTCACAGTGTGGTATTTTTGCACCACTGTCTTAATGCACCAGGTCACTATGCTATTCTAATTGCAATTAAATGTAGACAGTCAGTTAACGTTGGGAAATTAGAATCACTGTAAAATCACATAATGGCCCCTTGAAGTTTTTTTTAAAATATGTAATGTGTGAAAGACTTAGTCATTATTTCAGGGATTTTGGGTGTTTGATGTTGCACATAATCACTAAGAAACATATGAGAATCAGAGTTTGGAAACTAAAAGGTTGTGAAAACTTTTTAAAAAGCATATTGTAATACAGTTGAGTGGCTCAGTGGTTTGAGCAGAGTTTTGTTGAGGCCAGTGGTGAGATTTGAGTGGCTGCAGAGGTGTTGATTGGTGTTCTACATGACCACAGCTCTGTTCAGTGCAGAGAGCCATGCTGAACGCGTGCTTTTCTTAGATCCTGACCATTTATAAAGCTGTGGACAGTACTTGTTAAATTCCATGTCCTGTCATGTTTCCTGTGACATTTTGCATGGGCACTTAATTTAAAGATAAGTCTGGTGTTATATAATATTTTTCTTATTACAGTATCAACAAATCCCATGAAAAACAAAAGCTGGGAAGTGAGTAAATGGTATTCAAACCAGAGTAAATGGTGCATTTATTGGGGACAAGTTTCAGCCATGCTTTAATGCACATTTGGTGCTCTCGTGAGAATCTACAGCAGGAGGACCCTGTATGTGAGATCGACTCAAAGCAAATGAAGTACCTGTGATCGTTGTATTGAAGCTGCAACAGTGGGGCTCACTGACAGGGTGAGGTGTGGGGCTATCTGACCTCAGCTGATGTTAGTCATACCGGGGTAAAAGGTATATTTGCTGGGGACTGTTTTCAGCTGTGGATTAATACACATTTGGTGCTGTAGAAAGTATTTACTGCAGGAGAGCAGTGTGTGTGGGACTGACTCAAAACAAACAAAAGTGCTTGTGATCATTTTAATGAAGCAGCATCAGTGTGGCTCACTGATGTATTTTTAATAGTTTTTCGACAACAATGGAGCTCTGTAGCATTAAGCCACATCAGGCTTTGGATACATGGACAACACTTGTCATCAGAGTAATAAAATATCACCAGACTTATCCTTTAAGGATGCAGTAAGCGATTCTAGAGAAAGATAGTTGATTGTTGACTCTCATTTCCAGGTGTCAGATGGTTTTTGGAAATGAGGCTCAACAATCAACAATCCGACCAACATGTGATTGGCCAAAGTTCAAAGTTCAAGTTCAAAGTTTTATTTGTCAAATGCACTTTGTAAAGATGTACAATTTATTGACTGAATATAGTGCTTTACCAAGATGTTTTTATGAACCAGGTAGCTCTCAGCTCCTCCTTCAACATGTAATTAGGCTCGTTCGTTGAGCTGCGCCTCGCCTGGAAAAGAGATGAGATCAGGCGGCCGCAGCAGGAGGTGGAGACAAAAAGCTGCAGTCAAGTATGTTCTTGGTCGCTGATGAAGTTGAAGCACTTTGCAGCTGCTTATTTGATAAGTCACATATATATATAACCTTTATTATCTGCTACAAAATATACTTCTTGTTAACAAATTAAAACTTTATTGCTAAGATTCTGTATCATTTAAAAAATTATTATACCAGTACCAATACTAGTACTCTTAAACTGATACCGATACCAATGGAGTACTTCATGCAATACCTTGTGGTGATTGGCTGCGAGCAAAACCATACAAATAGTACTTTTTTTTCTAGATATTATTTGATATTACAAAAAAGATTGATTGGTTGGTCACTTGGTTCTGGGTTATTTCAATCAATACCTTAAAGATATTGAGTGAAATGAGTGGTGATACCAAGGCATATTTATTGCACAACGTAAGGCTAACTAACATTAAATATTACAATTCTACAGAAAATTAGGATTTTATACATGTCATGTTTGTTGTCAATATTAAGAGCCAATCAGAGCCTATCAGCTCATCGGTCAGGTGACAGCCAGGCATTTGGCTCTAAAAATGGCTCCAAAAACTGCAGCTGCCTTGATCTTGTGAAGTTATCATTGCCCACGTGTGCATGACGTCAGAGCAATATGGGATGAAGTCGGACACAAATCTAACCAGTATGCATTGTGCTGTGATTGCCGGTGATCAATTCTGCACAGGACTGGCTCATCTAGGGCAAACCTAATGTAACTGAGGACTCTCTTCCCTGTGAGGGAACACACCTGTGTCTTATCCTCTATTTAATGTCTGTTGAGCTGGTTTGTCCTTAGATACCCTGAAGACTGTCATGTTGAAACTTTGGTGAATTATCGAAATATTATTTTTGCATTGTGGCTGTAAGTGTGCAACTGTCTTGTCCCATATTCAAATGCGCAGTGTAACACAGGGTCAGTCTGAGAAATTTAATTTCTTTTGACATGGCAAGCAACAACTACATAGTGAGCATTTTAAGAAATTTAAACTATCACAAAGAAGAAAAACAAGAGAAGAAAAAACATTTGCATGTTTTGCGTATTAAATATACATATACATGGACACTATTTATAGCAGCAATCTCAGACTAAAACATGTGGAAGAGACAACAACAATAGTATTAAGTAAATAGTAAATATAAAGTGTGGGAGTGCCAACGAATATGTGAATTAAATTACAGTGATGCATTAAGCCTCCAGTCATGGGCTAGATTTTCTAAAGCCTAAACACAGAGCCAAGATGAGAAACAGAAGTCTAGTTTTCTGTCAGACCACTTCAATTACAAAATCTTCAAAAGTTATTATGAAACGTTTGCCCCATGACACCAAAAGTAAACTGCCTACCCTAGCTTTAAAAGGACAGTTTTTCAATCATTCAGTAAAAAACATTTACCTTAAACAATCTGTCCACTACACTCACTCAGCCTCTGACCTCCCTCTATGAAACATACTTCTGTTAAATGTCACTGTAAGAAACTAGATTGAATAGGTTTCAGAGGTGTGAGGTTGCTCTCCGACAGTGATGCCTGAAAACCTCGCCTGGATACACAAATGCAAGGACTTTCTGCCATCAATCATTCGACAACTTCCTCTCTAAACTGGAGCATAAATCCGTCACAGGCGGATGAGGACATGTCAGCTGGCTACAGGTGGATCTTCAACAATCATGTGAACGCTGAAGGAGAACCTCATTCTACCTGATCTGACTTGATCTTTTTTTCCTGGTTCAGAGGAGAACTGAAGTGCTCACCCTTGCAGAAAAATATAGCATCTAATTATAATAATTACACTGTTCCGGGCAATTTACCTACCTTCACTTCATATAATTTTAAATGTTGCAGCCATGTACAGCAGGCAGACATATAATACTGCACAAAAGTAGAAAAGAGAAGCTGTCTTTGGATTGACACCCTTTTACACTGTAAGAAATACACAGAAATCTAGCATAATTAACAAATCTTTTCTCATTTACTTAAAGGGATAGTTCAGATTATTTGAAGTGGGGTTATATGAAGTATCTATTGATAATCAGTGTATAACCTACAGTAGATGATGGTCTACATGCCCCCTTTTTGGGGAGGCAGCAACTCCTGTGTTCTGCGAGGTAAAATTACTGCTTTTGCAAAAGCAGTCTGGTTGAGAAAGAGGCAGCAATATTTGACTAGTAAAAGGCTGTCTGACTGCAAGGTAAAGCATGTTTAAATATAACATACACTTAAATTGATATCGATGTTTTTAAGTAGGCCTTTTTTAAGTCACTAAAATACTTGTGAATTTAACAACTCCCATGATCCCACGCCACTTAATGACATCATCAAACGTCGTCTTTTGTTATTGTTTTAATGTGCAAGAGAACCATTGCAGCAGATTTATTTTATTTTTATTTTTTTTTACATATTTTGTATTTATAGATATCATTTTTATTTCTTTACAAAATAACCTCAACTTGTCTTTTCACATTCAGTCAACTTTAAAATTTTCAAGCAGCATGGACACGAACTTTTTAAAGTTAAAATAAATTATTTATTTTTACAGTGTAGTCTTTCTGAGTTGAGTAATATTTTTTTTATATTGATTATGTTTATGGAGAACACATTGGGTCTGTATGTTCGAGTGTGTGTAGGTCTTGACGGTGATGGGGGGGGGTGCAGCATCAGCATCAGCGCCCATGACGTCACCAGAGTTTAAAGAGGGCCGCGCTTCACCCAGTGAAGTAGAGGAGAGAGAAGAGGGAGACAGCAGCGGCAGCTCTTCTCACAAACACCTGACTTCTTGTTCTTCTGCGCGTCGCTGTGCGTTGTTGAAACACGCCGGTTTGAACTCCAAAAACTACTCTGCTCTAACCTACCTGCAGTTTGAGTTTCTCGCTAATTAAAGATGGAAGAGCGTGTTGCACCGTGGACCTGCTGAATTCCTCCTTGCTGCAGGCGATAACTTTAAAATCAAGTCTCCAGAAGGGTGAGTTCACATGCATGTTCCCGAATATCGGAAAATAGGGGCTTGATTGAATCGGAGGATGCTAATGATGGTGCAGCAGGCTTGTCGAAGAGCATCGACTGTGATCTCTGGTGACAAAGAGCTTTGCAGATGTTTGTTGGAGGACATAAATCGCTTTTTGTTGTATTTTTGTTTGTGTTTGTGTTGTTGCAGTAACTTGGGGCGCAGTCTTCTGGCATTTGCAAAGCGCTGCTGCTGTTTGATGTGACAAATTGTGCTTTCTATTTAATTAGGCTATTGGCGAGTCTATCCCATGCATATGTGCGTGCGGTGCCAAAGAAAAGGGCTGTATCATCCCGGAGAGTTTTTATAATCCACTGCAGCCATGTACTGTGTTTTTACATGCCTCGCTGCCTGCATGTTCTGCCAGGGAAACTATTTGTTTGAAGACACACAGAGGTTTAAAAGCCTGTTGTAATGCAGTGAATGCTAATGATGCAGAAGTGTGTTACAGGATGCATAAATAAGCAGTTGCAATGAAGTGCTTCCATATAAGTTTTCACTGGTGACTCTGATCATCATCTTTCATTTCTTGGCTCCCTTCAAATGTTCCACTTGATATTAACATTGGTTTAAGTGAGGCTTATGCAACTCCAATGTCACAATGTCTTTCTCAAGTCTAAGATTTATTTCTCAATGAGGATTTAAGATCATTTAGTGTCCTTCAAAGTCAAGGATGAGGAGCTGTGATGAACATTTTGATTCAGTCTGGGATTGAACACCCCATGCAGTGTTGCTATGTCACATTTGAGCCACTAGATGACAACAGAGTGCAGGCTAAAGCAGCTGATTAAACTTGCATTAGTCCATTAGTCAATGAGCAGATCTGCACCATGGTTTAATAATGAAATCATTACTGCTGTTGATTTCCTTTGTGCAAAAATAAACAGACCAAGAAGGCTGTTTTGCAAAATCAATGATTTTTATCAAATCAGTGGCAGATACATTAGGTGCACACACACTCACACACACACACACTGTCATTTGGAGCCCTTCAGTAGATGCTGTTGTTTTGCCCTGGTGGAGCTGCATACATTGTAACCCATCACACTCTGCATGGGTTCCCCGCATTACAGCAATTTGTCTTGAAGTCATTTATCATAAATGCACCTTGGCACTACAGCAGTGCAGGTTTTGTTTTGACCCTGGCCTGAGACTGACAGCTCTAGTATACAGGGACCATGTTTTAAAAATTAAGATTTGCTTGGTCTTTGTTCCCTTTGATGGCGCCAACTCCTGTTTTTTTGGGTTTATATAATGACTACACATTTACAGTCTTTAATCACATCCCAGTTTTAACACTCTATGTTATTTTTTCCCCCCTCATATCTACACAAACACATGCACAAATAAATAATTCACATCATGCAAACTCATTTTTTAACTTACGATTACTGTTTGCCTTTGTATTAAGAAGTTAGACGATCAGTTTCAAAGTCAAAACTATTTCTAATCCATTGAAGCAACAAACAAAGCCAGCTGTGATTTTGGAACATCGTGGCTGGAATAACAGAAAATGTGGATTATTGTCGCTCCATGTTTTTATTTTTTGTAATTTCTGAGTTTCACGTCACTGCGATTTAGGCTGTCAAACAAGTTAATTAAATACACATATTAATTTTCTATATTTTGTCACTGTATAGTGAAAACTATATATCTCAGAAATGTCAGCTTTCCATGAGCATAAATAACAGCCTTGTTTTCTGTTTGTGACCATGCATTTTTCAGGAAACCAAATCCGTTTTAAATTGTTTGTCTAGCTTAAGAAGCAGGATAATTCTTTTTGTCCTTCGGTTTATCTGAAATAAATCAAATTTGGAGATACATGGTTTTCTCTGGACAGTATTTTCTGGCATTTTTTCTGGAATTTAGGAAGTAGTTTCATTTCATTATTATGCACATTTAAAAATAACTATAGTATATATTTTAGTGGTTATTTTTATTATTGATCATTTTCACAATGAATCCATCTGTTGTTTGGTCTATAAGACATCAGAAAAAGGTGAAAATGTTGATCGCTGTGTCCCAAAAGCCCAAGGTGATGTCCTCAAAGGTCTAAGGTTTTGTCCACAATCCAAATATATTCGATTTACTGTCCTAGGGAGTAAAGAAAGCAGTAAATATCTACATTTTAGAAGCTGAAATCAGAGAATTTAGTCTTTTAGTTTATCTGATCAATTCAAATTTAGGGATACTTGGTCCTCTTAGGGCAGTATTTTCAGGTCAATGAGTTCAGGAAGTCATTTCACCTCATGTGTTTAAAAATAACGATAAGATAATTTTTAATCTGTATTTGTATGTACAGAACATTGTTTTATATTGGACCCATCCACATACATTAGTTTAAGCCTGTCCTGGGGGACGGCATGAACTTTTAACTTGTTCAGTGGGCTTTAAAGCGATTTTCCCCTCTAATCAAGTGGCCATTCATTAAAACATGTGATCTGTAGGTTGTTGTTGTATACCATCTGGTGGTCCTCCAGCATTGGGCTTGGCTCAAACTGTGATTTCACACAACTTTCTCCAGCGATGAGAGGTCACGCTGCCAGAAAACAAATTGATACTCAGTTCAGCTTCAGTGGCTTCAGCTCTCAGAAGAGCCAAGGACGACATTTGCCACCGAGCCGCCGTGAATTCTGGCGTTATTTAATGAGAAGTGAGCAGACGCATCTTTGTCTCCTTTTCTGAGCTCTTCCAAAGCGGCATAGCCCTCAAGGGCACATAAGTGGCTTGTGCATTTGGTGTTTTTGTTGTGTGCACTTTACAGTCTAGTAAAGCCTTTCAACTGGAAATCCTGATGTTTGGCTCAATCAATACGTTTAATTAGTGCTGATTAATGAAAGAGGGTGGCTGTGGAAGGCTGACAGCTTTCTCACTTCACAAGGACACGTTCTATTGGAAAACAGGCAGAAATTGCTTTTCATGGCTGGAATTTGATTTTATATAGTAACAGCAATTCACTCTGTAGATTAGACATAATGAAAGAATATATTAGATTGGTGTCTAAGTACAATTTTACATTTCTGTTTGATTTCGGGGACACTAATGCATTCTTTAATTATTCAATAAATGCAATTAAGGCTTGGTCATCCACTGGTTTGGACCCATGCAAGCTCAATAATCTCTTAATCACATGTGAATTAAAAGACTTAGAAACACCCATCAGCACATATGCTGAGGAACAGTTTTCCCAGCAGGCAGTTCGAATATATGGAGGTGCAGTGCACACAGTGTAGAGCCTTACCGATATTGGGGGTGTAAATCACAAGCTTCATCACAACGTGATATTACATTTTATTATACTGAACAAAAATACAATATTTGCTGATATCACAGAGTCTGCCATGATATGATTTCAATGTGATTTAATTCAGGGGCCTTCGATCGATATCAGGCGATATCAAATGTCCATTCAACACGTTCACTTGCAGTTATGTCAACTTCCAGAAAACAATTTAATTATGTTTAGACAGTTTTATGACTGAACTCTTCCAGACATTTGTGACACAGACAGACACAGACAGGGAATTTCAAAATAAAGGCGTGTTTTCAAGATGACGAGATGGACCAATATTTTCACTTTGCATTGATCATATTAGATATTTGAACCAATGATATTGAATCAATATCGTGATCCACACTGATGTATCGTTACACCCCCGATGTACTGATTGGCTGATATCATCGGCCAACATAAGCCTGATTTGATCCTGTCACAGATATATCCACGTATGTTTTCTGATATACATCGATAACATATAAGAAAGTATAATGCAGGAAATGATGCTTGGGGTGATTTAGCACAATGGAGAACATTTATGGCCAGCAGTTGACTGATACTGATAAGTACTGATGTTTATTTAACTATTTATTTAATTTTCTTTTTTTATTTTCATTTTCATTTTTTTATTCAATTTTAACTTTTATTTAAATGGTCAGCAATATTTACCTTAAAGCTACCACAAAGAGCTTATATATTTTGCTCATTCTGGAAGCCCCTGTGAATAAAAGTGGTAGTGTTTCCTCTGTAATAACCTGAAATTATAACATAAAAAATGAAATTATTTAAAGAAAAAAAAATCCTCCTCCTTCTTTTTAAACTGGCTAATATACTACTCACTGTAACTTAATGGAAACACAGCCATTTTTCAACTGATGGCAGAGAATCAGACCCAGTGTCAGGCATTAAGAATAACTAGAAATAGTCAGTCTTCTCACAGGTGGTCTTGTTTGCTTATGTAAGTCTTATGGAGGCATCAGTGATAAACAGACTGTTTCATGACCAGTTAAAAACTCCTCCTAGTAGCTTTAAATATTCCTTAATAAAGTTATTTGTGTGTGAAAGCAGCATTTTAAGTACTTTTTCTGTGGTCATATTGGTCCAAATCGGTGAACAATCCACCTAGAAAAGGTCTACTTTCATTCTAGCTCAAAAATTCAATATATCGGGTACCATATCGGTAACCAGTGAATTCTTCCCCTCTAAAATTGTCATCATCTTTAAAATCCCATATCAGCCTGGCTCTAATATAGTGAGCTATAGGGTTATGAGCGTGCTGGGTCCAGTTCACAAGGGCAAGTCATTATAGTCAGCTCAGCGTTATGAACTTGACACAGATTTTGAGATGTACATGTGAACACCTCATTGCTGTAATATTTCAAAGCAGAGTTTCTCCTACAGTTTGTTGTTTTTGAACACTGTTCTCTGTCAAGGCGCCTCAAAAAGTAACAGCTCCAATGACCTTTATTCTGCAAATTAAGCTGTTTTTGCTTGGCGCTGACTGATAGATCTTATTATTTCAGCAAAAGTGCATTGAGCATTGAGCAAATACCCTGGAGCCATAGCAACTACATTAACAAAAGTTAATGAAATATATGGAGGCAGGACCTGGTCTTTGCTTTACTTTTGAAAGCTGTGGCATTTACATTTTTCACGTCTGTGGAGTGGGAATGAAAATATAACATAACACCCACATCTTATCTCTAACTTATCTGTGTAAACATATTTATGCTGCAGTCTATACTGTATTATTGGACGGGCCTGTTTAAGTCCAATTTGTAATGCTTTTTTTTTTTGTCTTGTGAGTCTGGATTGCAAAAGAAAGTCATGGTCGTGCATGTTTTGCATCACAACAAAGTTAAATAAGTGCAAAGTGATGCTAAATTTTTAAGGCCACAAGATTTTGCTCCTAAAACAGCATAGCTAGCTGGCATTGAAAAATAAGAAGAAATCTGCAATTTAGATTTGGCTTCAATTCTATGTTAGCTGTCCCAAAGGTCTCACCATGTCTGCATCTGATTATGCCTGCATGCATTTAATTAATAATTCGACAATGCACGGCATTGATGTCGGTCAGCCAACGCTCTGCAGGGGAATAGATTTCCTGAGCCTGATATCCAGCCACAGCCTCTTAGCGAGGAGCAGAAACGATGAGCTCAGGCAGATTTCAGATACAGGAGCTCCAGCATGGAGCAGCGATAATCCCCCCTCCCTCAGGTGCAACCGCTCCTGGGGAGGAACGCCACGGACTACAGCTCACCATCGATGCTTGGCCGCGCTCTGATTAATGCACTCATCAGTTCTTTTCTTGTTTGTTTTAATGACAAGCATGTCCCTTGTGGGAATCTTGTGACTTTTTGCAAATACTGCTGATGCATCTGCTTACACCTGCCACTTTTTTTCCTTTCTTGTCTTGTGCAAGGACCGCTGCCATAAAGCCTGAGTCTTTTGACGTGACGAGGCTGTCAGTTACAGCGCGGGGAACCACGAGACACATTTTCCACCGGAGATACAGGAAATACATGAGCTGAGGAAATGAGCAGTGATAAGATCCCAGCGTGTTGGGATGTGTTGTGCTTTGTTGATAAGGCTATTATTCATCATTATGGCTTAGACAGCAAAAATCCACCCTCCATCTCAGGCATATGCTTGTTACGCATGGTTTACTCACTGTTTTACATTTGCAGTTGAGTTGTACCTTTTATTACTAATTGAGTTTAAAATGAGTTCATTTCTTATTTAGACTGTAGAGCAGCGGTTCCCAACCTTTTTCCGTCAGGAACCCCATTTTCTCTCGAGTAAACTGATGACCCCTGACTAAGTGAAATAATTAATGTATATTTCATATTATGCATAACAATCACAGCAC
>JAJHUR010093464.1:10980-31753 GCA_027495735.1 Lutjanus campechanus | reverse complement strand
CAACCTAGCATTTCATAAACCGACCTCAGTCTCTTTGTGGTGAGCCTTAATACATCTCCTCAGGTTTCTGGTTTTTCTTACCAGCAGTTACAGGCCACATTGCTTCTCTTCTGATAAAGCAGTGCATTTGTTTTTCTCAGTCTTGTTGTAACAAAAATGGACCATTTGTGGGTCAGTTCCCCAGTTGCAGGTGAACAAAACAAACCGGGTCCATCCCCCTGTTAAAACTTAAGAAATAACATACTGATTCTGACCTTTATAACTGAAGACAAAAGCCAAATGTTAGTGAGTGTTAGTGGGTTTTATGTCCAGTGTAAAAGGGGCTTTAAATTGCCTTAGTTTTAGCAAAGTATACCTAATAAGCTGGCAACTGAATGCTGCTTATAAATCATAAATAGAAGGGAGTTGCTATATTAATCCCTTTACTTACTCTTTGAATTATCGTGTGCTTTGTGTAATGAGTTCCACTTACAGCAGCTTTACTGGGAGTCCCTGTCAACCCCCCTGTGGGCTTTGCAAACGCTGACCACCAAATGTGTGTGTTATGACAAGCATGATTAACACGTGTCAGTGAGTGAAGGCCATGCCAAGGATTTAAACTAATATAGAATAAAGCCACGATGCCAGGGGTATGAAAGGAGCCCCAGCGCGTGTCTTCACCGAGCTAGGTTACACGTTTGAACACCATCTTGCCTCCTCTTGCCTTTGGCATGTACGAACCCATGCCATATTGTCTCTGTGACATTATTCTCACTAATAGCGCACCGATCATGTATCTCTGAGGAATGAAAACAAAGGAAGGTGCTGATACTTGCACTGTGTGATAGCGTGCTGTTTGGACGATCAGCGGTAGCCACAAAGTTGGCGTGCTTCAACGCTCCTCAGTCATTCCGTCATTTCATTTATTGATGAGCGACTGGCAACAGAGAGCCTCGGGGGCCGACATGCCCTGTCAGCTGACCTTTCTGGTGTTGGTGTGAACTTTGATCCGTTCTGCACATGACTCATTACAGAACCTGCTACAATTCATGACCTTTTACAAGATAAATGGGAGGTGCCAAATGTCAGTACCAACCTGCGGCGATGTTGTGTATCGGCTGTGAGATTTCTATGAGCAAAAAGGGCAAATGGCTTATTTAACCTATTTAACAGGGCAAATGCTGATTCGCTACTGTATTACACCTCAGGGAATAAACAGTATACAGTAGCCTTCATGTACACAGTCCATTCTGCACAGCAACAGTGACTCAGATTGAATCGGAGGTCATGTCTCCTTCTGCCGCAGCTCTGGTTTACAGCAGTTGCTGTAGGGCTTCAGGATTCAGACAGTGTGTAGTGATGATGTCTTCCACCATGAGTTTGCAAAATCTCTTACAGGGAGCTGCAAACCCTTTTGGCAAATGCAAGCGTACTTCTCTCAGATTCAGATACCATTAAAGGGACAGTTTAGATTGATTGATGTGAGGGTGTATGAGGTACTTATAGTCAGTGTATTACCTACAGTAGATGCCAGTCAGCACGCCCCCAGTTTGGAGAAGCAGCAGATAGATAAGTAAAGTACTGCTGTCAGCACAAAACATATTTTAGCCACTTAAAAAGGTCTACCTAAAAAAATCTAAATCATTTTAAATGTATGCAATTTTTTGAATATTTTCTCTGCTTTACTTTGCCATCAGGCAGCCTTTTCTGACAGGAAACCGCTGTTATATAAGGCAAATACCACTCTCTCCAAATCAACCAAATTCAACAGACAAAATTAGTAATTGTGCGGCTTTTTTTGAAGGGGATAGTTCGAATTCAACAAAGTCACAATGACACAAACAAAGTAACAGATTGAGGCAACAGTAGACCAGCAACTCCCATGTTCTGCGAGGTTTAAATGAGTTGTGTGTGTATATATAAAATGAGTCCCAGGTCAGACATGTCCCGTGGATTCACCAGGCCAGTCTGTTTCTCGGAAACAACAGAAGTTGCTGACATTTTATAGAGGGACTGTATTTCAAACCTGGATAGAGGAGTCTGTTAGCAGTCAGTTATTAATGCATTTACTGCCCAGAAATGCTGTTGCTTTATTGCCTTTCAGTATGTTTATAGGAAGCTTGATAGACTAATAGCTGTCCTGCCTTGACCCATGTCTCCATCTGCAGAGCTGGGCTGCTGAATCAGAAAATATGCCTCTCCCTTTCAGTCGACCCCGGCCAGCCAGCTTCAGAGATTAGCCAACGATAACATGACCCATCAGCTTGTAACTGAGAGTGTTTTCAAGTCCAACTTTGTTTCATTCTTCCAAGCACAGTTTGTGTTACAAAGTCTAACATAATGATCGCAGATTTAAATGATCAAACCCGCCCGTGATCGCCCATTGCACAGTTCCTGATACAGGATTAAATTTAGTGCAGGCCTAAGGGCTCGAACGTCTCTGTAAGCCCTTCCGAGTCCCACAAAAACAATATTGCTGATCCTTCAGACCTCACACACACCCACACAATGCACCACTGAGCCACAGAGGAAGAGTGTTGGATATAAGCGCAGCACTTTTTGCTGTGGGATAGATTAGTGTACGCACAATTAAAATGGGTCATTCCACCAGGCACTGCCAGTGAGGTATTTTTATTGTTGGGAGTATCCCATTGGATTAGCCCCCTGTTATATCCCACCCTGATACATTCTTTTCCTACAGAGTGAAAGGGCAGACTGGGTAGGGAATAAAACTCTCACTTTGATGGTGCAGCATTTTAATGGCCTATTAACGTGGCTAATCATGGAAAAATAAAAGGACTTTTGACAGGAATGTGTGGTAGCAGGGAGGGTGCTGAGCAAGGACGTGGGTGGTGTAGGAGACTTCAGCAACGAGAATAGACTCAGACTTTTGCAAGCACCTGCACTTGTACACGTGTCTGCCACCATTTGTGTGTTAATCAGCGCATAGGGGAGGGAGTCATTACAGCTAATACCTATAAAACTCCTATTCATGCCTCCTCCCCGCTCAGAGTGCCCTCATGTGATAAAAACTGTGGCTTATCGTCGCCTCGAAAACATAAAACTCTCATCGCTCTGACAGCGGCTTTTAAAGAAGGAGCAGAGGCCTGAATCAAGTCACTGCACAAATCATCTGTCGCCGGAGGGCCGCGCCTGTCACTGGCACTCTGTCAGATGGTTGAAACGAGGGAATGAGAAAGTGAAAGATGGGGAGGCGAGCGAAGGTCTGCAGCCGCCCGTTCCTTAATTCCGCCATTTGAATGCAGAGCTGCCATTGATCTGATTGTCGGCGTGCAGCTACAGCGCCAAAGTGAGATTCACCGCCCTCTCGGCTCGACGAGGAAGTGTGAATACGTCCTGACTTCTTAACTGATGTCTACCGTATTGTTTTGCATTGTTTTAATGGTTGTGTAGACCAATCCTGAGTCATTAGTGTTAAAAGTTTAGTTGAAATATATAAATTACTTCTTGTTACACCGGGGTTTCACATCACAGCAATGTCTCCAGTGGCATTTCCACAGTGCACTCTACTGGTTTGATCCTTTTTAGAGGTCCTCCATTATTTATTAAAGGGACACTTCACCCCAAAGTGCTGTTTATTCATCAAGATAGTTCTGGTATGAGTTGCAGACTTTGGGAGATATCAGCTGTAGAGATGTCTGCCTTCTCTCCATTATAATGGGACTGGATAGCCATCGGCTTCTGGTTTTCAAAGCCCCAAAAAATCCGGAAATCATGGTCAGGTTACTCAAGACAATCTACAGATCTTGTTGTGTGTAGTTTCATGTACGAACTACTTTCTTTGGTTTCTTTTTTTGGTGTTTGGTTTGTCCGTTTTGGGTGATTGTAGAAACATGGAAGTGCAACATGGCGGACTCAGTGGAAAAGGAAAAGAACCTTTGCGTCCTCAGTTGGTGAGACTGTGATTTGATCATATTAAATCAGAAAGAAAATCACAGACAAAACACAGATACAGAAATCTGTCATGTGAAATAGCCAGTATTCTTCCAATTACAGCAGATATTAGTGTTCGTGCAAGACCGATTGCTTAAAATTCTTTTCTGGGATCTTTACTATCTGTCAAGTCAAGCTAAAATCCACATCATATTATAGTGAAATATCATGCATGGAGAGATATGACTTTTCTGATTTGGACCTGATTTTGCCATATCCATCTTTCACTTTAGCTTTTTATACTTCAGACTATTGAATGGTTATCCATCACGACGTTCTGCTCAGAATAGCTGTCTTTCACTGTCAGTGTCTGTCAAATAGAGAGGAGCGATGTGTTGAGCTTGAAGCTTTTTTGACAGCTAACGTGTCCGTGTGCTTTCCTCTCCCTCCTAACCAGCCGTCCATACCTCCTCACAGTGAACCAAAGGTTGTGTTTGTGTGTATGCATAATATGTGGGGGTTTGAGAGGGGATACAAACCCCATTAGACTCAATCAGAGCAGGATGCTGCGTTCGCAAATTGCTCATACTCAGGGTGGTGTTGATGCTCTTTCCCCACCTGGGACAGCCAATCCCAAGACCCCCTCACTCTCTGCACTGGTTCTCCTGGTTCACTGAATGTCTAATCTATAGCCCCTACATGAACTGTCCTGCAGGGAATATAATACAAGAGGAAAATCAGATCAGCAATTTTACTGTGGCTTATATGCTGCTGCTTTTCGCTTTGAACTCATTTTTACTGTCTATTTATCTTGGCATAATTTCTAATTCAATCTTATTGAACATCTGAGTATTGTAAAAATTAAACTCCATCCCTGTCGGTGTTTAATTGAATAAAAAGTTTCAACACAGCAGATTCTGTGTTGCAGTTTTTCAAATTAAGAAACGCATGATTACGAGCTCCCAAGACAAATACAAGAACTCTGTCATGAGGCCAACTAGTGTCTGGATGCGAAACCAATGCATGCTCATTTTTTACTGTTTACTAGAACTGGGGGAATGCTAGTTATTGCCGCGCTTATATTTCAAAGCTCCTTGGTGATATAATGAGCGGAGCCGTACAGCGAGAGTTGAGTCGGTGGAGTGCTGAGATCTGGCGTGGAATGTACAGAGGCAGGCAGAGGCGTATTGGTCTGGAGGGCTGCTGACAGACAGATTGATGTAGTGCTCGCTCCTTTGAGAGATGATGAATGACTTTCTGTGTTGTTTAGAGAGTTGCCAGCTCCCCCTCCAGCCCAGCGGGAGGAAATTTTGGCCCCAGAGAGAGTGTGGAATACGACTTCTGGTGGCAAAAGCGGAAGAGCGGCGGTGCCGTATACAAGTCGGCCTTGGAGATGTTTCAGGTTGCACACTTACAGTAACAGTGGAAAATCCTGTCAGACGTTTCAAGGCGAGGAATGGAAAATTCCCTCGACTTGTGTTTCATGCGTTCACTGTGTCATGATTCCCAAAAGCGATGAATGAGTCTGTCCTATCTCGTGCTATTCTGAGTTAGACTTGCCGGCTGAAATGCAACTTCTGGAACCACGAGGGAGTGTTTGTCCTTATCAGACAATACACCCACTTACTCATATGGGACTGATGATAGACACATCCACAAAGACTGAGAGGAGTTCAGCATGTGTAGGTGATGATTGTCTGCAGTCTCAGTGCTTCTCTTTGTTGCTATTTTTTGCTTTTTGTTCTTTCATAAGCCTGTATAATCATCTTTCTGTGTTCCTCTTAAGCTTAAAGGGATAGTTCAGATTACTTGAAGCTGAGTGCTGCGAGGAACGTATCAGTAGATGGTGGTCAGCTTGGAGAGGCAGCAGGAGCACCTGTGCGGGAAGCTAAGCAATGTACTGCTGTGGACAGGGTCAGCAGCAAAACATATTTTAGCCAGGTAATCAGAGCTTAAATATTTGGAATTAGTGTTACTCTTCGATTACAGTTAAATTAAAATTATTCATCATGCAAGCATTTGATCTCATGTAGCAGCAAAAACACTCCTCACAGGCTTCATCTTAAGAAATAGCTCTATAACAATGGCATTAATTGCCAATTAGATATTTAAGATAATGACTATGATATTTTTTTCAGGGCTGATACTGATATATGGAACTGATGGATTTGCAGTAAAAATTTAAATATTTATGTCAAAATTTTGAATTCAGTTTAGAATTTTCATTCGCTCCCTCTCATTGCAACAAGCGAACAGAACCGAATAATTTTAAGTATAAGTTTTCACTACTTATTACAATGAATTAATTCGAACGTTCGGATTTACAGTGCATAGAAATTGTCGATCTAAAAGTGTATGCTATATTTTCAACATTTTCACTGCTTTACCTTGTCATCAGACAGCCTTTTCCAGCAGGGAACTGCTGTTGTATAAGTCAGACATCATTCTCTCTTCCTCAACTGGACTCCACAAGCAAAATCAGTCATTTTACCTCGCAGAACACTGGAGTTGCTGGTTTGCTGTTGCCTCAATCTGTTAGTTTGTGTGTTATTGTGTGACTTTGGTGAATCTGAACTGTCCTTTTAAAACACCAGTCACACAATTACACAAACAAACAGATCGAGGCAGCGATAGACCGAAACCTCCTGTGTTCTGTGAGGTAAAATGATTTATTTCACCCATGGAGTTTGGTTGGTTTGGAGAGAGCAGCTCATATAACGGTGGTTTCCCGCCAGAACAGGCTGTCTGAAAAGTAAAGCACTGAAAGTATTCTAAATGTAGTGTATACCCTTAAACAAATACATATGTTTTATATGGACCTTTTTTAAGTGGCTAAAATACCTTTTGTTGCTGACCGTGTCAACAGCAGCTCATCACTTAGCTTCCGTGCTGGTGCTCCTCTCTGCTTCTCCTCCTCATATACTGTGGCTAACCCACTGATATGGTTACGTACCTCATACAACCCCACATTAAATAATGCAAACTTTGAACTGGTCTGACTTTGCAGTAGTTCTATCCATCAGTAGCTGATAGCATGCCTTGTCTCTATTTGTTCGTGGTCAAACTCAACCACAGCTCGACCAGTAAAACCCTGCAGCACTCTGCTTTGCTCCCTGCGCAACTGAACATTTATCTCTTTTCTGCTGCCCTATACGTTTTGATAGCCTTAGACCCAAACGCGACGGGTGGTTTTTGATTATCCGTGCAGCACTTTTAATATGCAAACATCACACGAAAGCAACCGGAGAGCAGATTATAATTCAGGGGACCTCGCCGCAGACAGATGCCGTGGAACCCTGTGATGTTAGGGTTGATTAACGGCGTGGATTGCCGTGCTCCTGCTGCTGGCTATGTAGGTCAGACAAATTAAATCTGGAGTTTTTCACTTAGACATAGTAGTGCCTGCACACAGCTTTAACAGCATGTAGCATGTCAACAGTGAAGTGCATGTCAAGAAGTCTTGACTTAACTCCCATTCTGTGAATAGGACTGTTGCATACGGAGGTACGAATGACCATATAAGGAATTAAAGTGCTAACTGATGACAGCCTGGCTCTTTAGAGTCACTTCTGATTTTGCTGGATGATAAAGTGCCTTTGATGAGATTTGTAATAGCTGTCAGAGCAATTTGTGCGTATTGCCAGTGGCGAAAATCTCATTTTTTTGTCTTCTGAGACTTTGTTGTGTTCTCTTTGGCCTCCTCTTTAGTCGTCGTAGCCTGAGGCCCGTCTGTGTGGCTGGTGTTGAACCAGCGCATTAGGCCCCATGTCACCAAGGAGATAGATGGACAGTGGCTGTTCCATTGGCTCTCATATAGCGCTGTAGTTTCATGGGCGGCTCTTTCAACAGGGGGAGACGCGCCAGCAGCAGGGAGGATGGATGGATGGATGGGGGGGGGGTGGATGACGCGGGAGAGTCTGGATTAATGAGGGGCGTCTGGTGACTGATGGGGCGACATCAGTAGACGGCTGTTTCAATTCCAGCCTCCCACTCTACATCCTGTCCATGTTATTCATCAGGCAGAAGTACAGAAACTCCTCTATTTAAACCACTCATCATGGTTGTTCTTGCTCTTCTCTTGTTTCTTCACAGTAGCCAAGGACTTTCTCCCCATCTGACCTGTGGACGTAATACAGTAGTTAAATTCTTACTTTAAAGCTACTACCTGGAGTTTTTAACTGGTTATGAAACAGTCTTGATTTTATGCTGATGCCTCTATATGACTGACATAAGCAAATGAGACCATCAGTGAGAGGATCTGCTATTTTTACGGTTATTTTTAATACCTGCCACTGGCTCAGATTCTCCTTGAAATCAGATGCAACAAGTCTGTGTTTACCTTTTCCCAGACAAAGTTACAGTGAGTAGTATGTTAGCCAGTTCAAATGAA
The DNA here is from genome assembly GCA_027495735.1 of Lutjanus campechanus. Classification (NCBI taxonomy): domain Eukaryota; kingdom Metazoa; phylum Chordata; class Actinopteri; order Lutjaniformes; family Lutjanidae; genus Lutjanus; species Lutjanus campechanus. The sequence continues at coordinate 23,490 of JAJHUR010093464.1, read as the reverse complement.
GCAGGAGGATGTTTTTACTTGCATAATCTTATTTTTGACATTTATTTTGTGGTTATGGCGGTGGAAACTACCGATTTTGCCCTCAAGGGCGTTGAAAAGTAACTGTAATAGTTTTACCTGCAAAATATCTTTATATTTAAGCTTATTTTACTTTTTTCTAAGGTTGGGCATTGAGAACCGATTCAAAATACGAATTGATCTAACATTACGAAACCTCAAATTAAACACCATGTACCGCAAGCTTCTACTGTGTGTCAACCTGGCTGTCTGTCTGCAGACGTGAGTTGAATGCATGCAAGACCGCCTGTCTCCTGCATTTGTCTTATTAAATCGTGATTCTAGCATTATTCTTAGTAAGTCATTGCTTCAAGTTTCTGACCGGTGAATAGCCATGGGCACTTACTTTGGCTATAGTAAAAAATTGGGGTGCAAATTTGGTGCCAAGTAAGAGGGGTTAGGTATACATATGCCTCTTTTTTTGTAACAAAATATTAAAAAATATATGTGCATATTACCAGTTTGCATTAACTAAGGCTCCCTGCATCGACATTCATCAATATAATGCATAAAGATATTGTATTTACGTACAAATTTTACATTTTGGATTATGATGCCTCGACTTGTTACCAGCCTCCGTTGATTAGCTGCAGTATTTCAGTGGGAGTAAACGGTGGGAATGAAAGGCAGACTGTTTTCAAAAAAGATTTCTCACTAAAATAAGTGCTGGTTGGTGAATCAAATACATGCTGAAACAAACACCAGCTCATAACACTGTTAATTTACTACCGTGTGTGTGATGGTATTTAAAGACTTTTTTTTAGCCATTACCAAAGTAACTACCCGGTTTACTGATTCCTATCTTATACCAATCACCTTAATTTAGCAAAGGCTATGCTACAAAACACTTTACAAGGACGGGATACCTAGGTAAACCCTTAAATAGTCAAGAAACTAGAAAAGAGAGCAGTTGTTAAGGTTATCTAGCTAACATTAGCTTAGCTCAGTGTTTCAGCTGGTAACATTTATCCATGATAATTAAAGTTCCTCACAGCTGTGCTGTGAAGAATGCAAGAGGACACTCAAAGAAGTAGAACCGATAAGGAGAATCAAAATCGGAAACAGAATCATTAATATCCAAATGATACCCAACTCTTTTCTATTAAGTTGTTAACAGGAGAGCTGCCTGTTTCTCATCGTTGTCAGGATGAAGTGTAAGCAGACACAAGTGCCTCCCCTCTCCAGCTAACCAGTCCCGTGACGCCGGGTCGTAAAATGCGGCCTCCCTTCCCTCCAGGTCCCCCTCATTGCCCCCTCTCTCCTTCCTCATCCTATCCAACCTCCCCAGTGGGACCATTATAATCAGTATGATGGTGTGTACGTCTGTGTCGGAGCCCGCTGCCGCCGCGCTGATCTCTAAAGGGGAGGGGAGGAGGGGGGGCTGCTCAGGAGAGGAGAAACCACGAGGAGGAGAGGAGAAGGATAGAGATGAAAGATGAGAGGAGGAGAGGAGGCATGAGGAGAGAGGGAAGGAGAGGAGATGTGAGGAGAAGAGAGGGGGGAAGGGGACGCAAGGAGCACATTAACTATTTATGTGCCTACTCCCATGGCTAATGGGAATTACATCTGTTTTAATTATTGATGGCCTAACCGGCTGTCTTTATAAGCATCTCCTCTGGGGACTGAACTGCCTGACAGATGTGCTCCATTGTTGTTGTTGTTTATGTATGATACAGACGCACATGTGGATTGGACAGAGGCACTCCACTAATGGTTGAAAGCGATGTCTCTAAATTCTATTTTTCTCCTGATTCATGGCCATGACTTAATTTAAGTGGGCATTTATGCGAGGGAGCATGGAGAGAGACACTGTAAAATGAAATATAGAAATAAAATCAGGTTTTCTAGCGTTGGGGCCTTTGTGTGTGCCGCCCGGGGCTTGTGTGGAAGGGGAAGTCTACGGAATCTAGCTGTTCTGGTTTTCACAGGCAAAATACGACCGTTGGCAGACGTTACAAACTGGAAATAGCATGCTGTCTAGCAGGATAAATCTTTGGAAAATGACCCAGTGCACCTGCACAGATAGGGAAGAATGTCGAAGTTAGATTTTCCTTAAAAAGAGACTCTTTATCTTTCAAGGGAACAGATTTTATGTTAGCCGAATCTTGGCCGTGTTTCTGCGTTTTTCTCTTGCCAGTCATCTCTCGAGTCTTGCTGTACTCAGATTCGTTGCCAACTGGCCCTCAGTAAGCTCCATTATGAGAAGGTATTGGTGTAGCAGATGGCACTGGAAAAGCCTGAGGTATCTCCAGAAAACAGAGGTCCTGGCTTCGTTGCAATTCGGAGGAAGATTATTTTCACTCAAGATGAACTCCAGCTTGTGTGAGTGTTTGTGTGTGTCTGTGTGTGTGTGTGTGTGTGTGTGTGTGCGCGCGCTTGTCTTGTGTTTCTGTGTGAAGGGTCTCTATGCTGTGTGTATCACAGGATGCATTCTCACTCCTACTGCAAGTATTGCTCCTTATATTTATAGAAGGAGTTGCTCTGAATGAGTGATCTCTCTTTCTACGTTCTTCTAATGGGCCCTCAGAGAGTTGCTATTGAAAGGCGGAAGAAGACACAGACAGGTTGTTATCAGTACCAGCCTTCTGCTAGCCATCATTAATGTCACCACAACCAGACATTTGTCATCTGCTTTAGCTGGACATATATGATCAATGTTTGAATTAGGAGGTCTAATTGGAGACATAAACGGCGTGAATCTTTACATTAAAGGAGCAATATGTAGCAATTTTGCAGCCAAAAATTAGCACAGCACTTCAAACAGTGAGTTGGAGCCATAGACCGTATTTAATATCTATGCTTGAAACGACTTGTTTTCCCCCACCCCCTCCTCCCCAGACTCGAGCAAGCTCAGGCAGGCTGCAGGAACACTGCAGGAGTGCCAGACAAGTGCAACATTTTAATTTGACTCGAGCTACAACGATTAATCGATGATTAAATTAATCACCAACTATTTTGATAACAGATTAACTGTCAAGTCAAAATTCTCAGATTTCAGCTTCTTAAATGTGTTTTTTTTTTTCTGGTTTAACTCCTTTGTGACACTAAACTGAATATCTTTGGGTTGTGGACAAAAAAAGACATTTTAGGACATTTTCCACCATTTTCTGTCATTTTATGAACCAAACAACTAATTGATTCATTGAGAAAATAATTGACAGATTAATTGACAATGAAAATAATCATTAGTTGCAGCCCTAAATTTAACATTGACAAGCAATGGCGAGTCCTATACTGTGAGATCAGCTTTGTCATCTGTTGATGTAAAAATATGCTGAAACAAAAGTCCACTGCTCCAAAAAGACACACTTTGGACTTTGAGTTCAGTGACTGACTGCCTTCTGCCTGCCACACTCTATTAACATATTGCTCAATTTAAGTGTTATAAACATCTTCTCCTTCTAAAAGATTATTAATGATTTCTTATAACTTATAAACAGACACTTATTCATTAATTTGAACTGTAATTAACGTGAAATGGGCAAACAGCAACAACAAAAGCCAAAGGCTGGAATAGAAATTCAAATAGGGACACCATTTTTAGAATCTCTGATGACATATCATGTTTATTTTAGGATTTATTTTAAGATTTCTCCTTCAAACTTCGTAATCCTGGGTGTGAGGATGTCCTGAGTTGATCCAGCCATGTCCATGCTCAAATGTGCTGATGCATACTGAGGTAGCGCTCTCTTATTGCCAAGGATGTCCTTAAGGATCGGCCTCTCCTTGCTGAATTACAGTCTGGCCTTTTCTAGACGAGCTCACTGATTAATGGGCCCTATTAAACCCTGTCTGCTGGATGTGGAGATTGTGGGAGTGGGCGGCGGAGACAAGTAGCGGGGATGGGCAAGGGCTCGTCCTCCCTCTGATGGATGGTCTCAGAAATGGTCCTTACCGCACGTGTCATATAGCATCTGGAGATGTATTGATGTGCCGCAGGGGGAGGGTTACCGGCACTGTTACAGCAGGTTGCATCAAGAAGTGAGGCAGGTGAAAGTAGTGGGATAGACAGCGTGTCAAAGTTGGGAAGAGAATATTTAAATGCGGGAATTCAGCTGCACCAAAAGGCAAAATAATTTATTTATTCAATCCTTTATTTGAACAGGTAGTATCAGACCTGTGTACAAAAATAAACAGACACAGTTTAAACATAGACAAATGCGCAGAAAATTCACAGACACACATTAAACACTCCAAGTACACAAGTATGACCTTTTATAATATAATGTTCAAATGAATAAGTGAATGTTACTTCCTATCTTTTTTAAGCTCATCCTATTTGTGTGCAGCACAGTATTTGAACCCACCTCTGCCAAGTTCAGTGTGAATAAGAGGTTCAGTTAATGTTAATGTTGCAGTAGAGCTTTTTAAACTTAACAGCATGCGCTGCTGCTTGTGAAGGAGGGCCAGCCCACCTTTTTTATGTAAAACACAGTGGTGAGTAAGAAATGTGTCACCTGTGATGAACCTCAGTGCACTGGGGCGGGGAGCACGCCTATAAACAATTTCACCATAAGAATTATAGATTGTACAATAGTCTTTCATCTAGCAGAATAAAATCTGACCTTCAGTTTGCTTGATAGGTGTTCCACATAGGTCTCAAATGTGTGTCTGGTACCCAGCCAAAGTTCCAAGTATTTATAATATTCATAGGGCTGGGTGGTGTGGCCTTAAATTTACATCATGGTATAATTTAAAGCATGGCTGGTAATGGTACATGTCCCCATATATTACTTTTTCTGTAAATTTCAATACAAATTCTCCTGAAGAGTTAAAGCATTGGTATGATAACTGCATTACCAGGACATATTTCACATAGTACAGAGGTATTTTATGAAACATTTCATGTATACAACCTTTTCTCAGGTGTATCAAGTTTTACCACCACTTATAACCACTGTCCAACTTCTCCTCTTCTTTGTTGTGTGCATTGTAGTGAATTGTTGCAAACAAGCTAAAACCAAAGCTGTCTGTTTAGCTTAATTTGCCATATATCTTCAAATCTGGCAAAGCTCTGATGTTCTTTTATCTGGTTTAAGATTTTGTTGTTACTTATTATCATGTTGCCTTTTGGTCAAGAGGGCTCGACCACCATACTTTTGGCCAAATTCATAACTGGTGTACCTTCTATACCGTTTGTACCTTCCACCCCCCAATTCAACAGTTTCAATTTTAGAACCTGGAGGAGTTTTGATATGGGCAGTAGACTGGATACTCTTTGCTGACTTAGAGAATAACATAAATTTAGTCTTTAGAATTTAAAACAAGCTTCTGTTTGATGAGACAGATCTGAAATTTATCAAGGGTAGCTTTAGCCAGGTTAAGAGAGGAAGCCAGTGAAATATAAAATAGTGTCATCTGCATAAAATTTAGGGTGGCAGAGATGATATTGTTCATGTAAATAGTAAATGAAAGAGGACCAATAGTGGACCCTTGTGGTACACCTGTATTAACACTAAGGGGACTAAACTTGGAACCAATGGAGACTACTGAGGTTTAATAGACTGTTCTACTGTCCAATAAAATACCACGAGCAGCTGAATCAAATGCTTTAGAGACGTCTATGAAAAGTGCAGCACAGTCTAGATGATTGTCCAAGGCTCCAGTAACATTGTTAAGTGCTCTTATTGCAGCTGTTGTTGTTGCTGCTCTAATATGTTTTTGACTCTAGAAACAGTCACTCTAGAATTCACTAGGGAATCCAGGGTTTCTGCTAAGCAGAGTAACGGCAGAGGCGGAACAACAGTTGGTAAACTCCGCCAGGCAGCGAGCAAGTATGTTAATCAAGACCAAGTGACAAATACTAATAGGGTGATGAGTGGATCTAAATGAAGAGAAGTGGTCCAGTACCTCTTACTGAGGTGTTATCTTACTAACAGAGTATTATCGTCCTCATTAGAGCGTGTCCCATGGTTAATTATTGATCAGCTATGCAGAGATAAGTCACTCACCAAAGGCCTCATGCTGGGCTTTGAGGCTCAACACTTCTCCCTGCTGGGCACTGACACACACACACACACACACACGTGCAGGCACACACACACACACACCGTGCACACAGATAAAAACTGCTAATCATTGTTTACTCTCACACCAGTATGTGTTAGTCTCAGTGTTAATGTATATTTGACATGCTCACCGAGCATCCCTGACTACTGTTTAGTTTAATAGAATGCTAAGCTCCAGAGACCATGTGGTTTATTAGCTCACTAATGGCTGTTAATGTCAAAGTTGCATTAGAAGTACTATAATGGAATGATGCTTCCCTCCATAACAGGGCTTCTCTTTTTTTGCTGATGCTACATCACTGTGTGGAAAACAGAAAAATCCAACAGAAGGCAAAGGAAATGTGCCCGTTCTCTTTGATATTTGTTTAACTTCTCACCCTATTGTTGGCCTTATGTGCCCATTAACCATACATCAGCAGACAATAGTTGCTGTTTTCCCATGACTGTGACTTGTGTTTTATGTGTGAGTTATCACTGGGATTGCCGACGTCCTGCAATTGTCGGTGTTGAATTCTCCCATGAGCCAACGCATTTTATATCCCAGTGTTATGAGATGGTGTAACATCAAGTGGTGTGTTATACATCGTAAAGCTGATAGCATGGGACTGTTGGAGCTTGTCATTCCATCTTATCTGTCCACTGTGACTTGTGATTACAGTAAAGTAAAAAATACAACAGAAACTAGAAATGCACCGATCCTACATTTCTCTCCTGATTCCAAAACCATGTACCAATCTTTTTTCATCAGATAACTTGAGGACGTGAGACTGCTGCGGCACTGAGGCTGTGTTCAGACACAATCGGGTGTTGTGGGCTTGGCAGTATGGCCTAAAATTTATAAAATGGTATATTTGAAAGCATAAACAATAATAGTTTATATCACAGTGTGCTTGTTTTTCTTTAAATTTCAATCTGAAATGTTCTGCAGTGGCATAGGACCGGTGTGACACCTGTATGACAGCTGTTACTGTACTTTTAACTGTATTACTAGGACATATTTCACATAGTACTTAAACACAAAGGTATTTAAAGCAGATTTAATGTGCAAAACTGGAACAATAAATAGGAAAAAAAAGATACAACCCCTTTTCTCAAGTATATCAAGTATTCCCGCCGCTTCCAACCGCTGTTGTCTGACATAAATTGCAGATTATCATTTTCTGCTTGTTGTCTGACTTCTTAAACCTCAACCGTGCCCATATAATGACAGTTGCACTTGTCTTTTTTCCAACTCCTCCTCCTCTCTGTTGTGTGCACTGTGGTGAATTGTCACAGTGTCCTGAGGTCACATACAAGCTAAAACCAAAGTTGTCTGTATGCAGTCTGTTAAGCTTAGTTTGCCATATATCTTCAAATTTAGCAAAGCTCTGATTTTGTTGATTTTTTTTTAAATCTGTGATTTTACTGTTTTGTTGTAATTTATTATCATCTTGCTCTTTGGTCAAGCAAACTGAGGGCTGTACCCCAGTACCACAACTCAGTCAAAATTCACACTTTAGGGCAAATTTATACCTGTGTATTTTCTATTCTGTTATGCCTTTCACCCTTAGCGACAGGGATGTGCAGCAATGTGGGGGGTGTTGGGGGTATTTATTTGTGCTTGGAATTTTAATTTTATTTCTATGATTCACCAGTTTTGTTGCTACCAGTGCTTCCTTTCATCATTAAGTGTCTACCTTGCTTGACCACAGCTGCGTGCTCGTTCCTTGTCACACAAACAAAAGAAGACAAACAGATTTTAGTGTCACTATTTTGCAGCATAAACTGCAAGCCAGGCCCAGACGTCGAAGCTTTGACCCAAACCAAGCGGGGACACAACTGGGAGAGTATCATCGTGAAGTCCGTGAACTTCGCCAGAATAGTTCCTGGTTACAAAGATATTTAAGGCTGACTGTGGAGCATGCAGCACTGCAGCATGACATCAGGTTGCGTCTCTCCAAAAGCTTCAATTTTTTCAGCCACAGGCTGTTTCTTTCTTTTTTTTTTTTACCACATCAGCTGCAGCCTCCACTGCCAAAGCCTAAATGCACCACCCCGTTTCAAAATGAATAAGATGCCTTGTGTTTCGCTGCAACATCTGATTCTGTCTGAATTAGAGATGTTAATGATTAATCATTAATCAATTAATTGCTGATTAAGTGCTGCTGAACTCAACTGATTATGAAATTAGTCCAGTCTGAACATGCCCTAAAAAGTGAGCTGGTGAATGAATGTAACTGATATCAGAACCACTGATTTTTTTCTTTGTTTTTTGTTTTTGCAATCAAACTTTATTGCAATCATATAAATATGAACTGATGCACACGATACATGTCACATAGCAAATGTAAGCATTGTTCTGTTCATAGAGGTATCACAGACACAGGCCCAATTAGCCTCACTCCATCTAATATATAATCACACATATATTTAACCATACACTTCTTCATATGCTTGTTAACTCTGGAAATTAAAGGGAAAAATAAATAAATAAAAACACGCTATACATGTACATATACTGTACATGATCACAGTCACATCTGTAAACATGAATAACATACTATAGAACCACTGAATTTTATAGTATTCAGTGGGGAAACTGCATTTAATGTTTATTAATCACATCTGGCCAACACCTGATCCATAACAATAATCAGTATTAGGACCAATACCAATCTGGTGGATCAAATCGGTGCTTTCCCTCGAAAAATTTGATCCACTATTGATTTCAGCAGCGTGTTTCCACACTGCTGTGGAAATATCACTCACAACCAGTTTCAGACCTGTCTGTGGTTGTGTATATGTGGATGTGTGCACACACAGTCGGTGCCAGGTCAGGAGCTCTCGGCCCATTACCTCTCCCCTCTTTGTGGGACAGACAGGTAACAAGATGTGGAGCATGATGAATCCAACTATTCCCGAGGTCATTTACTCTGGCTTTGTTTCCTGCCTTTTGTTCCCAGTTTTTACACCAGATTGTCATTATTCTGCATTTGACAAATGGACATTTGTATCTGGTTTTATGGCATCTTGATTGAACTGGAGCAGACTCAAGGTTATATGCACCTTTCACAGACGCTTGTCCTTTGTAGTATATCAGACCCAGGGCCTTTTTATTAGTGCCTGATAAATGCACACGCCGTAAGTTGAGTGGATGAAACGGATGTGACTCATCCTCAGCATGAATATACCTTATTCTACTCTCAAGACCATTTCTTTGTCATGTATTGGTTTTGTAATGAAGCAGCTTATTAAGCCTCACAGTGTAGATCTCAATAAGCTATAGCTGCTACATACATTGTGAAGATAAGAATTGCTGTTCTGCCTCCTCCAGAGGAAACAAAGGCAGCTCTGGCTTGGTAAGTTGTGATATAATTGAGTGTGCAGTCATTGATTTTCTTGTCTCTCCTCTCTTGCAGGTAAGTGGATGTGTTTTGCCGCGAGGGGTCCGAGGGGCTGTGGGGTGGTAAGTGTGGAATCATTTTGAACACAGAGTCATTTTTCAACACAGGACACGGTCCCACTCCTCTTTATACTCAGACACGCTGAATGGACTGCTGCTCGCCTAGACACCGCAGATTGTTTTCGCTTTATTCTCTCCGCTGGACAACTTCAGTGTCCTCTTGGAGCTTAACATAAACACATACGTATTTGTTAAAGTGAATGTTGATGGTCACACTTTATTTTACAGTACACTAATAAGATGCACCAAGCTGCACTTTGTATTAAATTAGACAAAAACTAGAAATATGCTCTGCATTAGGTAGTAATTATACCCAAATTAGACACAATACAACTAAGAGTACAGTAAGACATTTAAAGACAGACTGAGATCTTTTATTAAACCCTTATTAGACTTTATTAAAAGGTAATTAGGAGCACATTACAACAACCAACTAATATATTTTGCCTATGAGTGACAAGGGGAATAAATACACTTAAGTTCTAAGTACAGTTGCTGTGGCAAAGTGTCCCTAATTACCATCTAATGAAGTCTAATAAGGGTCTAATAAAGGGAAATAATACACTTTAGTTTACAGTACAGTTCTGCTGTAATGTGTCCCTAATTACCCTCTGATAAAGTCTAATAAGGGTTTAATAAATTATCTAGTACAGTCTAATAAATAGCCCATTATTTCTTGTTTTTGTGCACTTAAATAAAAAGTGCAGCTTGTTACATCTTATAAGTGCACTGTAAAATGAAGTGTAACCATGCTGACATACATTTTTTCTGTTTATCAGTAGCATCTATCAGTGGTCATATCACTGTCTACCATCATTTAAAAATGATTCACCAGTGATGAAGGAGCAGAGTTACTCTGTCAGAGGTCGTGTTATAGCTTGTTTCGCCTGAAGGAGGACAAAACTGAATGTTTCTTTAACCTAACAGTCGATAGCAAAGCACCTGCATCACTGCAAAGACTCCCCTTGGCAGTAAGAGCATCTTCTTTATAGAACAATAATATGGCTTACACACATTAAAAATTGACATTTTATATTCAATAAAGTGGCTTCACCGCTCCCCTTCACAATACTTAAAAGACTGCAATTACTCCTTCTGCAGCTCCGGCGCTCTCTCTCTTGGGATTAACCTCTGTCCACTGAAAAACACTCTTAAAGCCCCAAACCGGAAAGCTGAACAAAGCTAATGAGTGTGCAGCCGGCGCCTCTCATTCTGTGAGTGACACAGAGATAAAGCATACCACAAAGTGAAAGTGAAATAATTGTTTAACAGACAACCTGACAAGCGAGACAAAGGCAGAAGTGGGCCAAGTAAGACCTCTTCCCTTTTGATTATGCAAAGCAGTTCTCCCTCCATCCACCTCACAGTGCATTGTGGGTAGTCATTAGATCAGTCTCAGTGATTTGCCAGAGACATAAGCTTTTGTCAGATTGGATTTGTCCATTCGGCAGTGGGCATATGAGTATCTGTGCCAGCAAAGGTAATGGGAGTGTGTTTGTACAGTATGAAGCTGGCATCTGCTACTGCAGAGCTCTGTTTACTTTATACACAACAGCAGATGATTGTACTCACTGCATAAGTCTTAGAGGGATAGTTTGAATTTTTTTGAAGTGAGGTTTTATGAGGTACATATCCATAGTCAGTGTATTATTTACAGTAGATGGCGATCGTCATGGCCCTAGTTTGGAGAAGCAGCAGGAGCATGTACTGTACGGGGTCAGCAAAAAAAAAAGGTATTTTAGCCTCTTAAAAAAAGGTCTACCAAGAAAATGAATATTAGTTTAAGTGTACACTATATTTAGAATATTTACACTTCTTTACCTTGCTGTCAGACAGCCTTTTCTTAAAGGAAATTGGCATTATATAAGCTAAACATTGCTTTCTCCAAAGCAACCAAACTTCATTGCCAAAAATGCTGATTTTACTTTGCAGAACATGGGAGTTACTGGTCTACTGCTGCCTCAGTTGGTTAGTTTATTCATATTATTGTGCGACTTTTTTGTTAGTTAGTTTGAATTCCCCAGAGTCACACAATAGCAGACACAAACTAACTGATGGGGGCAGTGGTAGATCAGTTCTGTGAGGTAAAATGACCGATTTCGCCAATGGAGTTTGGTTGGTTTGTAGAGGGCAGTATTTGACTTGTATAACAGCAGTTTACTGTTTGAAAAGGCTGTCTGATGGCAAAGTAAGGTGGTAAAAATATTCAAAATATGGCATTCGCTTAGGCTGATGGTGATTTTTTTTTGTCTGTGGCTAAAATCCATTTTGCTGCTGATCCTGTCCACAGCAGTACATTACTTAGCTTCCAACAAACAGGCCACCTGCTGACTTTCTGCTGTAGATGATATACTGACTATGCATGTGTGCCTCATACAACCCCACTTCAAAAAGTCCAAACTATCCCTTTAATGTAAACGCTGTGTCTAAACTCTCTCTGTTCTCTGTGCCACTATCAAGAAGAGGCTTCATTAGCCGCAGTTAATTTAACTATAGTAGGACTGGCATCATTAGCAGGTGACCACAGTTGGATGCCGCTGCAGCTTCAGTGTGGATCAAAGACCGTGTGATAATGAGGAGATTGCAATTAAATGGTAAAGCGATCATGGATAATATGTGTCAGAGATCATAAATTGAGCTGAAACTGAGCATATATTGTTTGATTACAGTGTCAGTCTTATGGTAAACACACACACAGATTGAACAAAAGTCGAAGAACAAAGCCAACATGGTGCAGAGCGAGTTGTTTATTCTGTCGAAATCCACTGCTGTCCTCTCCAGAGACCTTCCAGCGCAAAACAGACAAAAGGCAAAACCACGCTGCAGGTAAAAGCAGACAAGGAGAGAGCGGAATGAAAAACACACATGTCCTGCGCGTTTGAAAAGGTCACACTGTGGACACATCTCCACATGTGCATGGCCCCGCATCTGTTAGGCTCAGCTTGCCACCTCACTGCTCACGTCTGCCACACAGCACGCAACACGAAGACGAAAACTCTAAAC
>JAJHUR010093464.1:0-10960 GCA_027495735.1 Lutjanus campechanus | reverse complement strand
CGCTGACCTTCAGATTAGTATTTGAAAGGAAGCACACGGCTGAAGTGCGTCTCTCAGCTTCTACAGGTTCGTCTGTTTTCAATATATGAGTGGAGGAAATATAAGGTGGTAGATGTCTTTGTTTACCTGGTGAAAGAGACATTAAAGTCTACCTTGATATCTGTTGAAAGACAGGCGATAAAAGATGGAGGGGGTGGGGAAAAACAAGCATCCTGGAGAAAAACATATATATATACTGTATATTTTTTTTAAAAACACATGTATGCAGAAAGGATGAAGGGTTGTGTGTGTTCTTTTGTTGTTGAGAGAAGACAAAGAGTCGTGAGCTTGTTAGGTGTGACTAAAGGAGGTTAGGTAGTGAGACGGGAAGGCATTGAGGTGTAGTAGAAGCAGCGTGTCTGCGTAGCCTTTCTTGTAAATCTGTCTGGGTGGTATCAGTTAATTTGTGTAACAATATATCATAATTTTAAAAAATGTCAGACTGTGACAGTATCTATCGTGATATTACATGGTTAATTGATTGGCTGGTTAATTAATTTTATTTGTTTTATTTTATTTTATAAAAGGACTGTTGCATTGTTTTTGTTTTGCAGTTGTGCATACATAATTAAATACTTTCATTTCAGTACTTTTATCGTAATGAAGAAGGGAAGCAGAAGCACATTATGTTAAAAGGAAAAACAAATTTGGGAAACTTGAGGCAGAGCAGCCGGAGGACATCACAGGAAAGAGCAGAAAATATTTTTTTGTGAAATATAATACAGTTTCACCAAAACTAGTGAATAAAGTTTTGGATTTGTACAGTGAGGCCCAGCAGCCAATACCCTTTTAGGGAGGTTGGTCTTAAAGAGACAGGAGCTAAAATAACACTAGTGAAATCCAATTAATCTCAGTTAATCGATTAGTAGTTATCACTAAAATGTCAGAAACTGATGAAAAATGTTGATTAGTGTTTCCCAAAGTCCAAGATGATGTCCTTAAATGTCTTTACTGTCCTAAAGGAGTAAAGAAACCAAAAAATATTTGCATTCAAGAAGCTTGAATCAGAGAATTTTGACTTTTTTTCTTTAAAAATATGACTCAAACCGATTAATCGATTATTCAGATAGTTGGCGATTAATTTAATAATCGATTAATCATTGCAGCTCTACTTTTATTAATGTTAAGCAGTCTATAAACTTATGAACATCTTTCTTATCAAAACATTCTGGATTGGAGCTTTTTTTTTTTCTGCTATTGTGCCATGTTTTCATCAGCAGTCATTTCTCATTGAGCCACTCATTCAGAGCACGTCATCACTGATTCAGTTCTCCAGATAAATCCGCTCTGCATTCTCTCAGGGTTTCGCATAATTGCGAAGGCACAGGTGTGTATCTATCTGCATGTGACGCACGTGCCCGCGTCCACTGGCCCATGTCGAGACCAAAACCATTCACTTTAGTCACAGATGGCTTGGATTTGCCCTGGCGCACAGGGCTGTCTCGGCAGCTTTGCCTTAAAAAACTGGGGAATTCAGTTAAACCTCACACAGGGAGACCAAAAACAGCAGAAAAACCACGGTAGCTGTTGACTGGATGATCATTCAGTGTTTTCCCCCATCATGGTTTGGCATATTTGTCAAATCTTTGCAGTGGTGGAGAGGCTGGGCTGGCATTGCCATTTCCCCACAGACGTGCGGTTAATGGAATTATTTTGCCTCAGTGTGTTAAATACCAACTGTCTGTTTGGTAAACTTGACGAATGTAGCTAATAAACTCTTTGCCCTGCAGTCCCTCATACACTCCTCTGTTAGTAACACACTCTGAGGGCCACCATTCAGACACAAGCGACCATGTAACACGGTTGTGGATACTTGTCATGCAGCACTAAAAATAACTTGTGATCTTCCACAGAGGGGGGAGCATCTTTAGAGGAAGAACATTTGATGTGACTTAAGTGAAACCACCATAACAACAACATTAGCATTTGCATGTCTTACACCTGTCCAAACTGACAAAATTGTCAAGATCAAATGAAGCGCAGCGGTGCTGGAATGTAAATATTAAATTAGGGAGGACCTCCAGGCCTTCTTTAGATGAAGAGGGATGACAGAGAAAGAGGTATTTGTTCTGAGATGAAAATCTTGCAGATAAACATCCTTTGTTATGGTAATTAGATGACGCGATGGATGACAGCCATTGGCTGAGGCAGTGAAGAGTGCTCTTCAACAGCCAATGGCTTTTGTTATCAATGGCTGGCAGCTGGAGAACCCATAAAGAAATGGAAGCCTACAAGAGGCACTGGGCCCTGAAACAGATTTTATGTGGGACTCATTTTGCCAGCCAGAGTGGAAGAAGAGAGAGATGCGGTTGTCTGCGAAATGGCCTCAAGAGCACCACTAAATTTCCTGAGGAGAAATGGGAGTCGCTATTAGTACCTCATTCACAGTGGGATCATCAGTTTTTGAATGTTATTTTTGGCCTGACGCTGGATTTCTCTGGGTTTAATGCTGCATATAACATGTTTCATATTAAAAGACTGGACAAAGTAATGAGGTTTGGCTATATTTAGTGCCTCTTTTCATTGAATGTCAACTGGTAAATCTCTGGGGGGATTTGGTGGGTTTATCACTTTGTGTATCCATTTGTCAAATGTAAGTACGTACTGTGTCACTCTGCCGCTGTTTGTATTTACTTAATTATCTCTGTGTGCTAAATGCATTAACTATCACCTTTGCACAGCTGCTGCACACAAAGCCTTCAGAGCTTGTTGTGCTCTCTACCCCAGTGACTTGAGGAAACCATTTCACGCTTGGAGTCGAGTCTCTTTCTGAATGTGCTTTTGTTTTTAATGTATGTTTAACATTCAGTGTGTAAGATTCACGGGGATCTAATGGCAGAAATGTAAGAAAACACGCAGGGTTCAACATTATGTTGCACAGAAAGAAATCTACTTGCCCAAAGTCAATTTTTCTTGCCCCCTGTACAAACTGTTTTATTCATTAGTGGTTATCAAATAACAATAAGGTCTAAAGTTAATTGTCATGTTTAATCTAGGACGGCAATGTCTGTAAAATTGGACGAAAATAGAGAAACATGTCAAGGTGAGATAAGATAAAGATAAAATGAGATAGAAGAGATGATAAACCTGTATTAGTCCCACAGCCTATAGATAGAAAAGTGGAAAATCTCCATACAGTACGGTCTGAAAACTGCATTTTCTGCCATTTTTGCATGAAAAATTACTTTAATCACTGATCACTTGCCGGGGGCAAGTGGGTTCACTAGTCTGACATGACATTTTACTTGCCCCAGGCAAGCAGGCAGTCCTCATTGTTGAGCCCTGAAATGTTTTCATTAGTGTATTATCACCTGAACATTCTTTATCTTGGAATGAGATGTTCATATCTACAGAAGGTGCAGGTCCTCTTCCATGGAAGTGGCAGTGCTATGTTGTTATACCAGCTCAGAACAGACAAACCAAACACTGGCTCTAGATATGGCCTTTTGTAGTTTGCACAAGTTTTTTGGCCACTGTAGGTTCTCCTACAAGCTTGGAAGGGGATGTTAGGTGTTTGGAATCTGCAAGTTCATCACTAGATGCTAGACTGCTAGCCATTATCTGGTGTAAAAAATAAGACATGACATGCCAAGATGTAAAAAGATTTATTTTATTGTTAGTTTTTTGCAGAAGTAATGAGTCAAATTGTTTCCCGAGTCACTGCATTTTCATTAAATTTAGTAAAGTGAACCCAGAGTTTTTAACATTTTGCCCTGTCAGCTGTTTATGCAACATTACATAAATACTGATAGCATTATTGATCATTATTTCAAAAATTAAGAGTTTGAGTTTGATTCACAGCTCAAGAATCAAGTGAAGGCAGCTGCCTTGAAATTCTGAGTTGTCTCAACTTTGTTTTTTGTTTCAAAGTGTTTAATACCAGTTCTCGATACCCATCCCTACACACTGCTCCTTTAATGTTTGTCTTTGTGTCTTTGTTTGGGTGCAGGCGTGTTTTCTTGATTTACTCTTATAAATTTATGCCTCAATCACAGTTTTCTGATTGAAAAGAAACTGAAAAATAAGAATCTCAGTCATGCAGCGCTGGGTATTCACGCATAATGCAAACTGAACACCATCACTGCCATATATTATGTGTGCTGCATTTACAGTAGTCTGTTTTCTTTGTTATCTGCCTTTCTGTCCCAGTGATTCCTCCTCTTTTGTCCTCTATACCAGAGACGGGGGGTGTTTCCATCCTTATTCAGTGGGAGGCCAGCATTGCTAATAATTCCTGGCAATCACAGAGCCCAAGTCTGATCAATAGGAGAGACAGAGGCAGCAGGCTGCCATCCAGCCCAGCCCTGATAGCTGCTATTAAGAGTCCCCTTAGCCACTAACACCAGAGCCACATACTATCCCTCTGTGGTCTCCTCCTCCCGTACACCACTGACAGATGACTAATAGAACTGTGATTATGAGCCTCAGATTGAAGTTTGTTTATCTCTCAAGACGGGTTCAGGGTCTGGATGATTGTTTTCTAATCAATGACCGACGTTTTCCCATGAATTCTACATTTTTTTTCACTGCAATTTGCATGCCAGCGTACTCGGATTCTCAGATTATGAACATCTAGAACACTCGCTGATGCTGCTGCTGCCCACAGCGTAGCGGCAGCTGCCATTTCCATTGTAATCTTTAACATATGCACCATCTCCGAGGCCAGTACAGTTCAGTCATTTCCAGAGGAAGCTTTGCTTACTGAAACCCACTGGCGAACAGATGGAGTGCCAACTGGAAGTGCTTCCTAGTGAGGAAAAAAAGAATCGATTGCACAATAAAGCCTTACCACATATAACAAAAGTGGCTTGTATGTCAGAGCTTCCTTGCCAGGCGTTTCTTTCAACCTCTGTTACATAATCGACGTACAGTTCAGCTAGAATGCCGGAAAATATATCCGTGTGAAAAGGGGGCAGCGATTAGCTATTATCCATTTTTATACCTCAGGAGGAGTCAGAGAGAGGTGAAGGATTTTTATGCTCGGGGGCTGGGAATAAAATAGTATGCAGGGTAACCTCACATGTGAGGCTGTGACCTTTTAATGGCTCGGGTGTCCAGCCCATCGCCGAGAGATGCAGTGCCCTCTTTGTTCACCTCAGAAATGGAATTGAAGAAACACAAAGAGTCTGCTGCTTAAACATGTCTGGGGAGGAGAGGCGGTGGAGGGATATTACCAATTGTAGGGAGAGATTCTTTTCTTTCCTTGAGACGTTTTGAGCTGCCTGTCTTGATCAATCTTGGCTTGAATGTTGTATATTGCCACTTAGGAACTCTGAAGGGTGGAGAAACAGAGATGAATCATAGCAGTGCTGTCCCCGCCTCCCAGAGGATCACATTCCATCTATTTGCCACATTTTTCAGTCTGTCTTTTTTATTCAATATAGATCAAATTTAAATATTTTCGTTCTGCTTTAGATTCACTTACCAGTCCTTCCAGGAAGGTCCAATGTTGCAATCCTAATGATTAACGCAAATTCAACCAATCCTTGTGAATTCTGCACCACCTTGCAGTTTTGTCCAATCACACACGTTTCTGCATCTTGCACCAATCACAGCAGTCCCCCACGCAAATGTCATATATGTACGTCTCAATGAACCAGTTCAGTGTTTTATTATTACCTAGCTAATTATATTTTTATTTTGTCACATTTAATGAAAAGAACACAAGATTTTTCATTGTTTTTGTCATTTTTGTGCATGTTTGTGTTTTATAATTTAGCGTTTGCTGTTTTGACTGAGTTTGACCTCCAAAAAGATGTGTTCAGTTGTTGTTGTAGCATCTAACTGAATCTCTTTCATGTTCACTTTCAGCTGGATAGGAGTCTTGTTAAGTTAGTGCTGATGAAAACAGCATTTCCTGATTTAGCTGCTTCACAATAAAAGCATGTAGATAACAAAATAACAGAGGGGCTTTTATTGTGAAGGATTCGTAGGATGTTCATTCAGGTTTTACAGACGCTCGACGGTCACAAAACGGGCGCATATCAGTTAATACACACTTTAAATCGAGTACAAAGTCCGCTGTGTTGGGCTGACGCACTGAGCCAAACAAAGTCAAGCCAAGCCAGAAAATGTTTATGGAAAAGGGGCAGGTCATGGAGGTTCCAACGCAGGCGTCAAGCGTTCATTGCCTCCTCTGTAAAGCGGGTTCATCCGGGTGTCATGTTTCTATCACTGCCAGTTGGAGCTAGAACCGTCAAATACCCGTGACCACAGAGTCATTTGACCCGGGGATGAATTCTGATTGTACCCTTTCCCATTGAAGACAAAAGCCAAATGTTAGTGGGTGTTTGTGTTTTTTTGTCCATTGTAAAAAGGGCTTATTTGTACAGTCAATCACACAACAGTTCTTTCCCATCTTAGATGTGTTTTTTGTGTTTTTGTTGCATTCAAGCAGACATCACTTGCATACCCTCTGTATCGCCGCTTAGGTCTGTTTGGCTGTTGTTAAGTCCTGCAATCTGAAGGGTGGATAAACAGACAATTTGTAGCAGTGCTGTCCCTCCCAGGAGATCACAGTCCATCTCCTTTCATGTTTTTCAGGCTCTCTTTTTTCAGTAATACAGATTAGATTCAGCTTTTTTTTTATTCTACTTTTGATTCACTTACCTAAACACATTATTCAATCAGGCAGACTAACCGTAATCCTTTGTTTTATTTCCTCTTTGGAAAAACAACTCTACTCTTTACACGCAGGCCATGCAGGAATGTCTTCTAACACCTAAATGAATACTATACATCTCATTACAAAGGGGATTTAGCCCAAATTTAGTAAAAGGACTTAGATTAGAGCTGAGTGCCTAATCCCTCTCCAGCCTATAGCTGAGCCCTATTGATGAATCCTTCTCTCTCGAGGGGTAGAGGGGATCAATAGGCAAACAGCATCATTGATCCTGACTGCTTTGAAGTCATGTCTCTCCCAGCCAGAGATCCCCATCTCTCAGATCCTCGCTGTCACACAGGCCCCTCTGTCCCCTGCTGCCTCGTCTGGTTAATGGCTGTCATAAAACAGCAGCCCTGTTTGCAGAATACGTGGCTGTGTATGGGGAGTTAGCAGACAATTTTACACACTCACTAATCCATTTTCTGATTCTTCTTCTGCTTGTATCAATGTGAACGCAGTAATTCCCCATATTTACAGAGTGGCCATTTTCTTTTGACGTCACACTCAGGCTGGGAAACGTTGTACTGCTGATCATCTAATTGTACTAAATCGGATAAATGTTGTCATTTCATCGCTTCCTGATTGATTATCAACTGATAAGACAACGGATAGTGAAAATCTGGAGGGAGATTGGGCCATATTTCAAGCTAAATCAACATATTTGATAACCCATTAGCTACCGTGAGACAACAGCTAATGTTAGCATCATCTAACCACCTTCTAGCTAATATTGCTGTTGGATATTAGGCTACATGATACGATAAGAAAGGCATAAAATAATTCTGAAATATCAGTGGAAGAATTAATTTACTCCTTTCCTATTGTATTATGCAGCCTACTATCAAATGGTACTGTTAGCTAGGAGGTGGTTGCATGCTAATGTTAGCTGTTGTCTAACAGTAGCTAATGGGTAATCAAACACATTAATTTTGAATTATCAACAGAAGATTTAATTTACAGCTTTCGTATGGTATCATGCAGCCTACAATTACTGTTAGCTAGGAGATGGTTTGATGCTAACGTTAGCTGTTATTACTATTATTAGCTCATGGTAGCTAATGGTTTAATTATGGTTTAAGCTTCAAATATGGCCCCACGTCCCTCCAGATTCTCACTATCCATCATCTTTTCAGTTGCTTATCAGTTGGGAAGCAGTGAAATGATGCCAATTTTGTACCTTTATAAGACTCAGCCTGGAGTTATCCTTTTTAAAACAGCATTTAAGCTTCCCAAAGTGAGTGTGACGTCAAAGGAAAATGGCCACAGTGTGAATATGGTGTTATAATTGAAGATGTTCACTTATATCTCTTTTAAAAAGGGAGTGATGAAGTCATTTATACCACTGTGATGTTTATTGAGCAGATGTCCAGTATTGTATACATGATTACCGAAAGGATTTGAGGAAAAGATGAGGCTCAGTGATGAGGTATGAAATCCTAATATCCTGCGTTTGCACCGCAGTAACATGTCCCAGATGTGCAGCACATGGGCTCTTGGGAAGGTTTCACCAGTGACATCATCATAGTGGTCCAGACAGACACGGGCATCCCTCCGACAAACAGGCCACCCTATTATTATGTGGTTCTCTGCAGGACTTCTCTGTCTCTCTTAAAACCATTTGTAACAGAGGAGAGATTCAATATACCCGAGGTGTGGAAATCCAACTTTTCCAGCTCAGCGTACAGATAGCGATCGTTTGACTGAGAGAAATGCAACAAAGCGAACCAAGGCTGTTTTTTTTTTGTTTTGTTTTTTTTTGTTTTCCTGAAACCCCTGCCTTCAATTTTCTCAGGAACAAGTTTTTCTCTTTTTTTTTTCTTCTCTGGAAAACCCTATTCCTCCCTCTGCCACAATGTGCTGACAGAAGCAGTTATCACGGCTCCCAATAATGTGAACGTTTCCACTGGTGAGCACAATGAAAGGCTTTGGGAAGTCTTGTCAAATCCATTTATTTTACAACAGTGGGCTATAATGGAGAAGACACAATGGGATTTTTCATTCACTGGTTCAATAGTAGAATTCATTATTGCTTTGATTTTGGCCCAGTTTTTTTTACCAAAAAAGAAAAAAATTTAGTAAATGACAATCAAGGTTATGTCGGCATTTCATATTATTATTTGAGAATTTGAGAGCATTCTTGAGCGGTTTAAACGTCACTAGCATAAAAGCAGAGCAGGTTATTCTGAGTTGGGGCTTTCTATTTGATTTGATTAGATGGTGAATAGAAGAGATGGAATATTTTTTTTTGTCTGTTGGACCACTTCCAGTCTGGTGCAGTTCCAACATCCTGAAAAATGATTTGATTCTGTGAACTGAAAATATTCCTCCCAGGTTCATTTCATTTTATATTTTAACAATTATTCTTTTATGCCTCACCTTGTATGAACAATTAGATAATAATCCTGCACTTTACAAAGATAGCTGTAATTATCTCCGATTTCATTTGGATTAACAATTATGAATTCTTTTATGACTCACCTTCTATAAACAATTAGGTATTAATCCTTCCAGGTAACAAAGAGAGCTGGAGCTAGAGCTTTCCAGTAGCCTGTATGTAGTTTGCCAATACTAGGAACTTACTGTATGTCTCAGAGGTGGGATCAAGTCCATGTTTTGCAAGTTAGTCTCAAGTCTGCATTCCCAAGTCAAGACAGGTTGGTCCTGAGTCAAATTCTGAGTCCTAAACTTTGAGTTTGGAGTCATAAACAAGTCATAATGCGCTCCTCACTCCTCACCGAATGAGATGCCATTTTAACCACAATTTTATAGATTTTTTAAATATGTAGGAATGAATGGGGTACTGTTATGATTTCAGCGTCTAATTATTACAATGTAGTCAAAGAACAAAAGTAATGACAGACGTAGGCCTACATATTTAAACTAAGGGAAATTATAAGAAAAAAAAGAGACTTTCCCATTGTGAAGTATAGATTTCTGAATTTGCAAGTTGCACCTGAATGCACCATGAAGTTACTGCGCCCACATGCTTTACCACATAAAGCAATGTAGATTTCAGAGTTTGCACCTGATTGCCACACCTGTAAATGACAAAGTTTTTTAATACATGACTTTTGCTGGTGCAAACATTTACCCGCGAGAGTGGCAGATCTTTCCAAGCCTTCCAAGATTTACTCCATAAAATATGGACCCACTTAGTTGATTTAGGAAATAAAGTGAAATGAATTGATCACATTACAATTCCTGAATCAATTTTTTCATGATGATTTAATCATGATATACAGTCTCTCGAAGCACATGATTTAGCTGTTTTCAAAAAGTCTAGTGTTAAAAAAGCAAACAAAAATCGAATGTCGGGAGATAAGTGTATCATCCCAGCCGTCTAAAAAAAAAGAAAAGAAAAAAGGTCACTAAGTTATCTCCATGTTGGAAAAATACATCTTTGCTCTGTGCATTTAACCTCAGAGTGAAATAGGGCCTCATGCTATATGCTGGATGTCGTGGCTGTATCAGACTTTTAAAGTGCATCTTTGTGCTGTCATGTGTATTCTCTTCCACTGTACATGCTGACAGAGAGAGAAGCCAAACAGCCCTGAGCTCAGCTCATTAGGATATCTCTGTGTTGTGCCCTGTCAGACTCACTCTGCCAAGGTAAGATGTTCATCTCCTCAGAGAAAGGAAGAGACAGCTCAGAGGTTTGAGGGTACTGCTTTTGTCTGAGAGTAACAGACTTGCTATAAAAAAAATTAAAAAAAAGATATGTATCCATTTCAAAAGAGATTCTCAGTTTGGGGTTATGTGAGCCATGACGCCATTATTCAGCTGGAGGATTGAGCTCAAGTGTCCTTGAGAGAAACACTTAATCTCTACAGTTGTAGGGTCGCTGCTCTTTGGCTACTGGTGACCTGTAAGCAATGAGAGTTTCCATATATGAAATCAATAACGTGTCAAATTACATTACAGTAAATGTATTAAGAGGAACTTTAAAGCTTTGTATAAATTCAGCCTTTTGAGTCTTGCCACACACAGGTCTCCCCAGTTGAAGAAGTAATGATCTGTACCACACACCCCTTTTACAGAGGTACGTGCATGCAACTTTACATTCATATCCATGCGTTAGTCTGGATGACAGCAGGAATAAATGACCAGCAGGAGCATTAACCACTGCAGACTCCCTTGGTGCCTATTAAAGCACATAGTTATAAGCTGACCTCACTGACATTTTACATGTAGATGCATTCTGCTCCTGTCTGCTCTGCACAGCTCCATATAGTATATTGATTGACCCAGAGATCAGCT
>JAJHUR010093463.1:0-11888 GCA_027495735.1 Lutjanus campechanus | reverse complement strand
TATTGCAACGGAGAAAGACAGGTGGATAAAACGAGGGCGGTGTGCCGACACTGATCAGCTGAGATCAGGTATGTCTCCGGCAACACGACAAACATGCTAACTCACCTAAAACGGCACCACCCGAGTGTAAATATCACCGCTACAAGAAGAAAAACCAACATAGTGCAAACGCAGCTGACCTCGGCATTCAAGCAGCCTCTCCCTGGCAATTCAGATCGGGCCAAAGCTATAACAAGAGCCATTGGAGTTTTTATAGCAGCGGATCTAAGACCATATTCAGTTGTTGAAAATCCTGGTTTTAAACACATGCTCAAGGTGATTGAACCCCGGTATGAAGTACACCCAAATGAACAACAAGAAAATTTAGGTTTTGCTTTTTGTTCCCATACTGTATCGAAAATGAACCGAACCGTGACCTCAAAACCGAGGTACGTATCGAACCGAGATTTTTGTGTATCTTTACACCCCTAGTAATAACTATTAGCCACTCTCAAATGATGTTTATTTATTGCGTCAGCTACAAAATATCATTAACAACCACACATGAGATGAGTGAAGAGGTTTTGTTTTTTTTTGGCATTTTTGCCTTTATTTGATAGGACAGCCAGAGAGTAGACAGGAAAGGGGGCAGAGAGAGAGGGGATGACATGCAGCAAAGGGCCGAAGGTGGGAGTTGAACCAGCGGCCGCTGCAGAAGACTAACAGCCTCCATACATGGGTTGGACGCTCCACCAACTGAGCTAAACGTCCGCGCCGAGATGAGTGAAGAGTTATTCTAAACTAACTAACTACCAAACTTTGTCACAAACTGAATAATTACTTTAAAGATTCTATAAACATCTGAGATCATAGTAAAAAAGCAGTGATGGCAGGGTATCCCTCTGTGTGTGTGTGTGTGTGTGTGTGTGTCTCATCTTCTGTAAGCTTTTTTCATCCAAACCGATGACACATTGATTCCGATCTGAGTCCGAGGCCTGCACAGATCCTCTTATATCCTCTGGATGTCTTCATGTAAACAAAGGCGAAACAGTTTCCTTCACTTTATTTCTGTGCCAGCTGTTGTGTGCATGTGTGTGTCTCTGTTGTACAAATGTGTGTGTGTGTTATGGCAGATTTAAATTGTTGTCTTCCCAGTGACACCACTCTTCCCAAACTATACTTTCTGTCAGTTTTTTTTTTTTAGTATCTTTTCTTTTGTGTGTGTGTGTGTTGCACAAATCTGTGTTAGTTCAGATCATTAAGAGTATGCTATATTAAGAATGTTTTCACCGCTTTACCTTGACGCCATACAGCCTTTTCTGACAGGAAACCACCGTTATATAATCTCTAAACCAACCAAACTCCATGGGTGAAATCAGCAATTTCATGTTGGAGAACACAGGAGTGACTCAGCTATCGCTGAATCCATCTGTTAGTTTATTTGTGTTATTGTGGGACTTCTGTCTTTTAAAGGATTAATTTTGAATCACACAAGTCACACAATAGCACAAACAAATTAGCAGAACGAGTCAGTGGTAGACCAGCAGCTCCTGTGTTCTGCAAAGTAAAATGACAGATTTTGCCTATAGAGTTTGGTGATATGGCTGTACTGCAGATGTAGCCTTAACTGTTGTGTATCTCCCCAGTGGCACAACTTTTCTCAGACCACACTCTCTGACAAAGGTTTTGAGCATCTTTGTGTGTTTGTTTGTTGTACAGTTGTTTGTGTTAAAGGGATAGTTCAGATTATTATGTGCATGCTATATTAAGAATATTTTCACCACTTTACATTGCCATCAGGGAGTCTTTTCTGACTGGAAACTGCTGTTATATAGGCTAAATATAGCTCTCTCCAAACCAACCAAACTCCAATCTGAAATAACCTCCTAAAACACAGAAGTGACACAGTAACACAAACAAACTAACAAGCTTCAGCAGCAGTAGGCCAGCAACTCCTGTGCTCTGCCAGTTAAAATGACTCATTTCGCCTATGGAGTTTGTTGCTATCCCTTTAATGCAGATTTAAATTGTCCATCTTCCCAGTGACACAGCTTTTCCGAAACTAGACTGTCTACCAGGGGTTTTGAGCATCTTTTCTTTTGTGTGTGTGTGTGTGTGTGTGTGTGTGTGTGTGTGTGTGTGTGTGTGTGTGTTATAGTCTCCATGCTCCATGCTCTGTGGTGCATGTGTATATACACACACTGTTCACTTCCAGACTTTCTTACAGCTGTGTTATCCAGTGAGCTACTAATTTTCTCCGTCTCAGCCTTTCAGTAATGTGAGGTCTGAGATGCACATGTTTAGGCACACACACACACACACACACACACACACACACACAAAGACAGATGTATACAGATGTGTAAAGAAACTTGGGTAACTCCTGCTGTTTAATACTGAAGGGCAGATGTTTGCTGTGTTAATCATCTGTGTCAGAACTACACACACACACACACACACAGACACACACACACACTGCCGCAGGATCGTTTTGTACCCCCACTGTTAATGATCTTCAGGCTGGAGCTGATCGTTTCAGTTTTTGATAAAGACGCTGTTGTTCCATGCGCTTTGGTGTGTGTGTGTTTATGTGTGTGTGTGTGTCAGGTGATAGCTTAGTGATGACAACCTGTGACCAGCATGGGGATTCCCGTTTTTTTTCCAGGCCACAAATGACGGGCACCATGCCACTGCACACACACACACACACACACACACACACGCATGCACATGAAGTCACCCCTCAAATCTAAAAATAAAAGGGTGTGTCTGACCTGTGTGTTGTGTGCGTGCGTGTGTGTGTGTGTGTCTTAGCACACAGAGAGGGCATTCTTCTCTGTCTCCTCAGTGCCTGGAGTGACCTCACCCTGTCTGGACATCCCACAGAAGCATGGCACACACACACACACACACACACACACACACACAACACACACACACACACACACACTGCACCGGCATGTAGGTCAGATGGGAGAGTGAAACTGAGCTAAAGTGCTTTGAAACTGACACAGAAACAGCTGAAAAGAGGGTTTTTTAGCACAACCAAGGAAGACAGATCAGCAGATGAGAATCACATGGAGCTAGGATGGAACAAATAATCAATCATTATTGATAAGTTGGCATCAGTAGAGTGTGTTTTCTTCCTCCACTTCAGAAAGTTTATCTCTGGAACTGTTCAGCCTTTTGCCTGTTTAAAATTGGAGTGATGGCACAAGTTGTTGAGTGTGTTTCAGTTTGTTGCAAAATGACTCCTGTGCATTTCTCCACTACTGGAAAACTGAACTGCAGTAGTTAACATACGATTGATCCTTTTTTTTTTTTTCAAGATGCACCAATTGACAAGCCTGTGACTGGAATTGTTTTCAGCTGGGCTGGTCTTGACCAGCGACCGGCCATTCAGATGTCCGATTCTGGGCCTGTCAGATTTACACACATGTGCCACATGACGGCCATGTCATGTGCACAGCGACACAGATAGTAACATAATAGCGCTGCTCACAGCTGCACATACACAAATGCTACATGTTGTCAGTTAATAAGAGACATGATAGACTCCTGGAACAGGATAAAGAGAAAAAAGACAGATGAAGATTCAGCTGTGTTCCTGCCTGTTTTGCCAGCTCAGTGGCAGAAGGACAAGGCAAGTTCCAACCATTCCATGTTCATACATTTTATACAAAACAGTCAGGCAGTATAATGTCACAAGAGTCCCACCTTTCAAACAAAGAGGATGGAAATTATTCATTCGGGAAGGTGCAGATCTTCAAGTATAAAGTATATAGAGTATGTGACATGCAGAGGGGATGATCCAAAAAAAAAAGTGTGTTAATGTAACACACTGAGTCAGATTCTATTAGTGTAAATTTAATATTTTAAAAAAGACACTGAAGATGTCACAGTGTTGAATGATAAATTGGAAGAAAAATAATTGAAAGATTATTTTTTCTAATATTTTATATTGATTTTAGGTTGGTTGAAATGATATTTGTTTATATGCACTTATCCTGAGAAATAAACAGAAAAATAAACAAAACTAAAACTGTTTTAATAAATACTTGTCATCTTATATTTTTATTATTTTTTTCATCAATAAAGCAGTTGCAACTTCTACAGTATGTTTTAGATAACTTTATCCACAATGACGGTATTGAAAATCACACCTTTGAAATTTCTAAATACTCTGGTGTATCGTTATACCTTGATACTGCCCAAGCCTACTTAGAAGCGCCCTGGGTTTTCCATCCCATCACCGTTTACTGCCACCTCACCATCTGCTACTGCTAATTCTGTTGTAATTAATGTCAAAGTCAATGGAAACGTGACACTCTGTCTTTACTCTCTATATACTGTACAGCCACCCAAACAATATTCATATAAAATCTTAAATCTGAAATAATCTTGCTCGTGACATTGTGGAGTGTGTAACCAAACTGTAAAATACTGAAAATGGAAAGATATGATGTCATCGTCCAACCCCTCCTGTGTGAAGAAACGAGCTTTGGTTAATGACTTCATCTCACACGCACACGCACACACACACACACACACACACACACACACACACACACACACACACACACACACACACAGAAAACATACATCTGCCCACTCTGCCCATAATAAACTCTCTTATTACCACTCTCTAATTACACCCTGCATACCTGCTGGCTGGGGTTAAGTATATAAAACAGCCTCTTCCCTCTTTCCTCCTTGTCTCCTTTCCTTCTGTCCTACATTGTCACCTCTATCACCCCTATCCTCATCACTGTCTCTTCCTCCCTTGTGCTTTCGCCCTTCCTGCTTCTCAACCTTCATTTTTCCTTTGTCTCCTCCTCCCTTCATCCTCATGTTTTCCCACCCTTCCTCACTCCTCATATTTTCCTTCT
This sequence comes from Lutjanus campechanus, assembly GCA_027495735.1. NCBI lineage: Eukaryota > Metazoa > Chordata > Actinopteri > Lutjaniformes > Lutjanidae > Lutjanus > Lutjanus campechanus. Next base: position 7,020 of record JAJHUR010093463.1, on the reverse strand, counting down.
GCCTTTCCTCACCTTCCCATCACCCCTCCCTCCCTGCCCTTCCTCATTTCATCCTCACCTCTACTGCTATTCCCCTCATCTTCATCACCTTACCATCCTCTTCCTTCCCTCTTTTCCTCTCTTATTCATGGGAGAATGACAGATTACTTTTTGAGCTTATCGGTACACTGATCCAAACACTAAACTGTGTGTGTGTGTGTGATTTAGTCTTTTTGTTTATTTCAGCTGAGTCCTGCTTGTATTACATTTCTGGATAATTAGAGGTGATTTTATTGCTGTGTATTTGAGTTTCTTAACCATGCATGTTTTTGGGAACAGTTTGCGTGAGTGTGTGTGTGTGTGTGTGTGTGTGTGTGTGTGTGTGTGTGTGTGTGTGAGTGTGTGTAAAAGATTTTTAAGTTTTGAGCCCAAGTCAAACTCTTCAATAGTGTGTGTGTGTGTGTGTGAATGATCCTCATGTAGGGGTGTAACGATACACAAAAATCTCTATTCGATACGTACCTCGGTTTTGAGGTCACGGTTCGGTTCATTTTCGATACAGTATGGGAACAAAAAGCAAAACCTAAATTTTCTTGTTGTTCATTTGGGTGTACTTCATACCGGGGCTCAATCACCTTGAGCATGTGTTTAAAACCAGGATTTTCAACAACTGAATATGGTCTTAGATCCGCTGCTATAAAAACTCCAATGGCTCTTGTTATAGCTTTGGCCCGATCTGAATTGCCAGGGAGAGGCTGCTTGAATGCCGAGGTCAGCTGCGTTTGCACTATGTTGGTTTTTCTTCTTGTAGCGGTGATATTTACACTCGGGTGGTGCCGTTTTAGGTGAGTTAGCATGTTTGTCGTGTTGCCGGAGACATACCTGATCTCAGCTGATCAGTGTCGGCACACCGCCCTCGTTTTATCCACCTGTCTTTCTCCGTTGCAATATTTAACCAGGAAGCCGAAGTGTTCCCAAGCAGGAGACTTTAGCGACAGGGGAGGGTCTTCAAGCTCCGGTTTACTGCTAGCAGTAGCCATCATGCGCACGGGCTGCAGGTGTAGCTGCACGTGTAGCTGCACATGTTAGCGGCGGAACGTAAACACACGCAACTTCTGGCCCGTGAGCCAAAAAAAAAAAAAAAAATTCCGGCCCGTGAACTCAACCGTGCACAGCCCTGTACCGAACCGAATGTCGCGTACCGAAACGGTTCAATACAAATACATGTATTGTTACACCCCTATCCTCATGGTAAGCAGTGTTAAACATCCCACCACTGAAGCCATTTTTTTGCTTCTGGTTTGTTTTCATAATGAAAAACTCATTAGACACAAATCAACATAAACACTGTGTCAAATGCATTCAACACATGCCAGAGGGTCTTTTTATGTGCGCGTGTGTTCTCTGTGGAATGTGTGTTTGTGGAAAAAGCTTAATTTTCACAGGGCATAACCCACAATCCTTTCATTAAGAATGTAAGAACATACCAACACAGCTGAGTATCACGATACTATGTTGTTACTGTCACTATCCGTTCTCAAAAACAATGTATTGTGATATTTTGAAATATAAATTAACACTGAATCATTTTTTGTTTAAACCCCTGGCAGTGTTGTTATCTACCTTCAGTGTTCTGATTGCATAAAAAAGTAAACCTTTTTATTTGCAACTATTTTGATTATCTGTAAATCATTTTTTGTTTTGTTTTTTTGTTTTTGTTTTTAAGAAAAAGCGGTGAAAATGATCTGATTTCAGCTTCTTAAATGTGTGTGTATTTTGTACTCCTTTATGACAGTAAACTGATTTTTTTTTTGGTTTGTGGGCAAAACACATTTGAAGATCTTGGGCTTTGGGAAACACTGATCAACATTTTTCACCATTTTCTGACAATTTATAGACCAAACAACTAATCAGTTAATTAATAAAATAATCAACAAATTAATGGACAAAAAAGGCTTGAAATGTATACGTTGTCATCTAATAAAGGAACAATGGCTGAGAAAACCATGCAATTTTTTATAAATCTCAAAATGGGTTGCCATTTTCTGGTGTTTTAATGTCAGCAGGTCTGCACTGATTGCATAATATTGCAGTGCCTTGCTCTGTGTGCTGCAGTGTTTCAAAGTGTTTCAGGTGTAGCCTGAAATCCCTTTGCTTTGCCACATCATGAGTCAGTATGGAAGCAGCTCAAAGCCGATTAAATTGAGAAAAAAATGATGAATAGATCTGTCTTAATGTTGACTATATAGTGAGATAACTTCAGTAGAAACTTGACAGCCGTGTCAGTTCATCAGCCAGGTCTTAAACTGGATCTCAGTCCACCTAAACTGGTTTAAGAAAAGCCAACAGAAGCCAAGTATGAAACTGTTTGGCTCTTACAAAAACGGACCACATCAAAAGCAGAAGTTGTGATAAAAGCTGCCCAGTTCAGCTGTGGCTGCCCGCGTCAGGGTTTTCCCCTGTTTGGAGTGGTATTACAACAGGATCAGATTTTCTAATATTAACCTTTGAAGCCAGAATTCGTGACAGCATTAGACCCAAGAGGGCATGGCAGAAAGCACGAGTTGATATATGAAAGATCTCGATTTATGTTTGAGTTGGCTCGCAATGCAAAGTTCCCCACTGCGTGTCTGTAAAACCCTAAAACTGTAAAATCGGACCTGTGTTTCCATGACATGCATTCCTTTGATTTCTGCAGCCACAGCAGCAACAGGAGAATGAATGAATGAATGATGGAGGGAGGGACAAGTCTGCTCTCCATTTTCACACTATGTAATCAGGAATTTGTTCCTTTATATATGGCCCTGAGGCATTTATAAACTGTATTTATACTGGGTTGATTGTGGAATTCACCTGGGTTTGATATCTGAAAGGGAGTTTAATGTCACCTAATTCTGGCCTGCCTAGCAACCCCTGACAAAACAGAGAAAATATAGGATCTGATTTGTATTTGTTGAGTGTTAAATGTGGAAAAATGCTTGCACGGTAAACATTTAATCCAGTGTTTTCCTAATGGTATCAGTCATCCATGAAATAAACTCTGCGATACTTTATTCATGCACCAAACTCCATACGAGAACGATACTATTTAGTCCAAGATATTCTAAAAAGTTCTCACTGTTCCATTTAGATACCAAATAGCTCTTTATCAAAGTCAACATTGATATGAAGGTTTACATTCTTTGTGTCTTGAGTAACACAGTATCTTTGGCAAAATACAAAACAAAACATACACTGGGTTAGAAAAACCTGCGAATGGTCCTGCTTCTAATGGAAATGTGTTGCTTCTTCTTTTTTAAAGCAGAAATATTCAAATTCTCTGATTTCAGCTTCTCAAATCTAAATATTTTTCTTGTTTCTTTAGTCCTCCCTTTCTTTACACTCCCCCAAGTAAACAGGATATCTTTGGGTTGTGGACAAAAAAAATATATTTGAGGATGTCACATTGGGCTTTGTGAGACATTTTTCACCATTTTCTGACCTTTTATGGGCCAAAAAACTAATCGAGAAAATAACTGACAGATTAATCGATCATCAAGTTGCAGCCCTACATTAGAGTGGCCTTTTACTGTGACATCTGTCAGGTGGGTGAATTATCTTAGTAAAAGAAAAGTGCTCACCAACACAGATTTTTAACTAATTTGTTAACAAAAATTTGAGACAAATAAACCTTTTGTATGTGTTTATAGTTTTGTTGAGTGTACTATTTTTCAGTGGTTTCTCGCACTGCATGAGTATGTTGTTGTAGTAGTTTTTATTCGTTGAAATGAACTGCTAAGTGACATATTACAAAATTTCCTTTTTGAAAAATAAATCACATCCACCACTAATTCTTTTACAGTCGTAGCTGGCCCGAGTCTTTTCCTGTCTTTGGTCCAGTCAGTAAGTTGGTCAGTTACCCCGTTCATCTGTGTGTGTGTGTGTGTGTGTGTGTTCTTGTCTGTCTCTCCTCCTTTCATCCCTTCTTTCTTTCTGAATGTCTGTTGTTGATGTGATTTATGGCTGAACTCAAACCTCACACCACACTGCACCGCACACTCGTCAAAGTTTCACCCCTCTGCAGCCTGGAAAAACGCCCTGAAACATCCCAGCAATGCTTCAACAACACAGGCCTCACCACTGTGTGACCCTCAGTCAGCACACACACTTACACACAGTTCTATTACAGAGGAATGTGACGGGTTTCTGTGGGATGTGTGTTTCGGGCTGTTTTGGAGATGCTCTTTAAGGGCGACGTTGCCATGGGGACAGAGACAGTTTGACAAAAATGTCTCCAAAAATGGGTTTTAAAGGAGTCTGCTTGGCAGCGTGGAAGTGTCTCTTCTTCTTAATGTGAATGTGCTTCTGTTTGCCGTCCAATTTTTCTCTTTTATCTCAACCAATCACGTCTTTGTCCGCAGATCGAGGATGGAGGGAAGGCCGCCCTGTGTGAGAAGCTGAAAGTCGGCGACGAGCTCATTAACATAAATGGATCCGCCCTCTATGGCAGCAGACAGGAAGCCCTCATCCTCATCAAGGGATCGTACCGGATACTGAAGCTCACAGTCAGGAGGTAAACACTCAACTCGACAACAATGAGAAATAAATGCACAAGCGCTCATTGTGCGATATCTGCACACACGCAAGTTTTTTCCGCATACTGTCGTGACTTCAAAGTGAATATTCGAGTATTTGTCTTCCAAAAGTGGATGTGCGTGAGTGGCCTGTCTTCATCTTCTTGCCGGCTCTTGCGTTGTCTCGGCGTTCACACACTGAAGTGGGAAGGAAGGTGAGGGAGGAGACGAGGAGGAGGTGACCGTGCTGTTCTCGCTCTCCTCAGGAATCTGTGAGCCTGACATGCAAACACTCATCAAGGCAGAGGTTCACAGATAGAGAACATCTCACAGGAAGTGACCCTTGACACTCAGGGTGTCAGAAGGAAAGCTGGTGGATGTCTGGGATTGTGTTTGTTGAGTAATCATTTGGAATGGTGTTTGAATCTCAAAGGAAACAAGTCAACATGATGATAAATTACAGATTTCTGTTTCCCTGTGCAGAAATCCTGTGAAAATTGAGATCAGATAGAATTTTATTAATCCAGAAGGAAATTCTTTTGCAAGAAGTTGTAATGCAGTATCATTACTTTTGGAGAAGAAGAGAAAGAAGTCCAGTAGTCACTCTATTTAAGCTCTGTTTTTGTTGTCTCCCAACACCTGAGGGAAATATCTCTTTAGCTGTTTAAGTCTCCCTTATGTTCAACAGACAGCCAGTCAGGGGTTATGTTTGTGGTATTTCTCCCGCTTCTTCCTCCACTGTGTTTGGATTGCTCAGTAAAAAGTGATATTGACAAGTGCAGCAGTTTACCAAAAGTTGAATATCTTGTCAACTCTTGGCGACCAGAAAAGAAACACCTGACGTGCAAGGTAGATGCTCAGCGCCTCGCCACACTGCTGACGTTTGCACAGGGTTCTTACAGGTGCTGCAAACATTTTCATTTTTGCTTCTACTGCAAACAATTCAAAAAATACACTTTTGGACACAGCCCTTAATTTTGTTGTTTAGTGCTTGGCAGGTAGTACAGTACAGTACAGAGCTTCCACTTTAGCTAAAATCGGTAAAAACAACGGCATGAGAATAGAGAACTAAAAACACTAAAGTTGTTAAAACTGAAACAGCTGAAAGATGCTAAAAAGTGTGCAGAGTCAGGTGATAACACTCTGCAGATTCATCTGTGTGAGTGATCTGTTTCACATTACACGCCGTCATGTGATCCATGATATAAAAACATTAATATGAGCAGCTTTAATGTTTATTTGCAGCACCCTGACACTAGTTGGTACAGGAGGAGAAACTGTTTCCCACTGTACTCCACCCAGCCCGATGTTGGTATTTTGGCTCAGGAAGCAGAACTAATGGCAGTAATATTTCCATCCTGTGGACTAAATTTAAGTTGGCGTCTTAAACGGGGACTTAGAGGGTGTTGGGTGAAACTGACCTGCTGCAGATCTGAGCTCAGATGTTACAGCATATCAGCTCAACGATGAATTACATGTTGATCTCTAGGAAACATTTTCAGTTTAACACTTTCTTATCACACTGATGTTAGTTTTAGTTTCCCTTTTCTATGTACAGACCTAAATTAATCAGATTTTCTCATTTATTTTTTGATGAATTTCCACTTTTTTGTATTGTCTCCCCCATCAGTTTATTATATATATTTATCTGTGTGCATCAGTTTTGATATTCTGCTTTTTCTTATCACTCTTTTTTTTTTAAATGACCCTTTGTTCCCTACTTGGTATTATTATTTTGGTATTTTTTATCACTTATCTCTAGACCTCTTTTTACCTTGTGCCGTTGCCACTTAGTGGATGTAGGAGGAAATGCAGCAAATAATTGAAAAAAGTTTACAGTAAGTTTTAAATGATGTTTTACTTTCCAGAGAAAGAAACTTTATTTCAAGTGTTCTGTTATTTTTCTCAACGTTTCTGCCCCCTTGACGTTGGTCCTTTTCCCTGCTTCTCAGTTGGGCTCAGATTTAAAACCAGTGTGGCAGATTTCACTGGTGTTCGAACTATTACTTTGTCTTCCCAGACAGCTTCAGACAGCTGTTTGGCAGCAGCGCGTCTTGTTCTGGCTTCGAAACCAGATGAGCCGTCCAGCAGAAATCAGAATGTTGCTGAGTTTTCTGCTCCTGTTTCTGCAGCAGCAGGCGGACCCCCCCTGTCTAATGCTGTTAGACACGCACATACAGTACAAACCAGCATTTACACACATGTATACAGTATACATTCACATTCACACAGGCTTACACAGACAGAAGGACCGATAGACAAACACAGGAATGCTGCTCATTATGAGCATGCCACCCATTTAAATCCACTGTGTGTGTGTGTGTGTGTGTGTGTGTCAGTGTCTGGTATGTGCAGCATGTCTGACTCTGAGGGGCTTTCCCAACACTCTGTGTGTCTGTTTGTGTGTGTGTTTAAAGCCATGTGTGCATAATTGTCCAGACTGTATGTGCTCCATATGTAACAGCAACAGTTGTTTCCCTGTTCCTTG